>PVKP010028647.1:0-29884 GCA_004027715.1 Plecturocebus donacophilus | reverse complement strand
CCCTTTTTTTTCCCCCGAAGTGTTCTGTCTCGGGGAGTTAGGGCTTTATTTATGAGTTTCCGGTGTGCTGCTGCCTTTTTTTTTTCTTTTCAGGGCTGCCCTGCCCAGCAAGGAGGCAGCTCAGTCCCTGTCTGCCTGCAGAGGCTTTGCTGAGCTGCTGTGGGCTCCGCCCAACTGCCGTGTGAACTTCCCTGAAGTCCTGTTTATGTAGGTGTAATTAGATCTGCCTCAGCAATAGTGGCCCGCCTCCATAATGGCGGGTTGCCTCGGCAACAGCAGGCTGCCTCCGCAATGGTGGACTACCTCTGTAGTGGTGGAGTGCCCCGTAATGGCGGACGACCCTCCCCCACAGAACTGGCCCATCCCGGGTTCAGCTGTGCCCGCTGCGAAACTCTTAACCAAGAGCGTTTCCAATTGCTGTTTTAGCTGAGCCTGATCACCTGGCTTGCTGTCTCAGAGCCTTTTTTTAGTTGAATGGTTGACTCCCAGGTGTTCCAGTCGACTCCCAGGTGTTCCAGTCACCTGCTGAAAAGGCGCCGGGATCTGTGTGATTTCCCCTGTGGGGACACACTGCTCAGGCTGAAACAGTGGCACTGAGATTCGTAGCGCTTTTTTGCCTGGGAATCTCCTGGGCTGGCTCCCTGATTCAGTCCCCTTTTTAATCTGCCTTCCCGTAGCTCCACTCACCAGTTAAAAGGGCACACAGACCAGTGTATTTTGTACGGAGAACCGCCGCGCCAGGGTGCCAGCAAAGCAGCCACGCCGGCCGAAACAACCGCACTGGTGACCCGTGGGGCTGCTCCGCCTGGGAATCTCCTGGTCTGGGGGTAATAAAAATCCATCTGGAAATGCAGCGTCCACTCACCCTCTGCACTTTCACTGGGAGCTGCAATCCTGAGCTGCTCCTAATCTGCCATCTTGGATCTCTCCTCCAAATCTGTCCAAAAGTTCTTTTCTTTAAGGATGTTGAATGTTGGCCCCCACTCTCTTCTGGCTTGTAGGGTTTCTGCTGAGAGATCTGCTGTGAGTCTGATGGGCTTCCCTTTGTGGGTAACCCGACCCTTCTCTCTGGCTGCCCTTAGCATTTTCTCCTTCATTTCAACCCTGGTGAATCTGACGATTATGTGTCTAGGGGTTGTTCTTCTTGAGGAATATCTTTGTGGTGTTCTCTGTATTTCCTGGACTTGAATATTGGCCTGCCTTGCTAGGTTGGGGAAGTTTTCCTGGATAATATCCTGAGGAGTATTTTCCAGCTTGGATTCATTCTCTTCGTCACATTCAGGTACACCTATCAAACGTAGATTAGGTCTTTTCACATAGTCCCATATTTCTTGGAGACTTTGTTCATTCCTTTTTACCTTTTTTTCTGTCATCTTGCCTTCTCATTTTATTTCATTGAGTTGATCTTCAACCTCTGATATCCTTTCTTCTGCCTGGTCAGTTCAGCTCTTGAAACTTGTGCATGCTTCGCGAAGTTCTCGTGTTGTGTTTTTCAGCTCCATCAATTCACTTATATTCTTCTCTAAGTTGTTCATTCTCGTTAGCATTTCGTTCAATCTTCTTTCAAGGTTCTTAGTTTCTTTGCATTGGGTTAGAACATGTTCTTTTAGCTCACAGAAGCTTCTTATTATCCACCTTCTGAAGCCTGATTCTGTGAGTTCATCACACTCATCCTCCGTCAAGCCTTGTTCTCTTGCTGATGAGGAGCTGCGATCCCCTGTAGGAGGAGAGGCATTCTGATTTCGAGTGTTCTCAGCCTTTTTGCACTGGTTTCTTCCCATTTTTGTGGATTTATCCACCTGTCATCTTTGTAATGCCAACTTTCAGATTGGGTCTCTGAGTGGACGTCCAGCTTGTTGGTTATGGAGTTTTTTCTGTTTCTTCATTTTCCTTCGGCGGGCGACCCTTCGCCACAGAGATAGGCCTTCCCAGGTTCAGCTGTGCTTGTTCTCAGCCTCAGTGCTTCCAATTGCTGTTCTCCTTGTCGGGTTGGGACCAGCCGAGCCCGACTAAAAGGGCACCCAGTCCCATACACTCCACACCAAGAAGCACTGCACCGACCAAAAGAGTCATGCTGGTGACCTGTGTGGCTCCTTCGCTGGGAATCTCTCAGTCTGTGAGCATCAAAAATTCATCTGCAATTGCGGCATCCACTCTCTCTCTGCGCTTTCACTGGGAGCTACAATCCTGAGCTGCTGCTACGTGGCCATCTTGGATCTCTCTCCGCCCGGTGATGAAGTTTTTTTGTTTCTTAGTTTTCCTTTGGTGGACGCCCCTATCCCACAGAGCTGGACCTTCCTGGGTTCACTGTGCTTGCTGTGAAACTCTCAGTCCACAGCGCTTCCAATTGCTGTTTTCCTCGTGGGGATGGGACCAGCTGAGCCTGTCCGTCCTGTATACTCCACACCGGGAAGTACCGCTCTGGGGCACTGGCAAAACAGCCGCGCCGGCCAAAAGAGTCACGCTGGTGACCCGTGTGGTTCCTCTGCTGGGAATCTCCCGGTCTGTGGGCAACAAAAATTCGTTGGAAAGTGCGGCGTCCACTCGTTCTCTGCGCTTTCCCTGGGAGCTACATTCCTGAGCTGTTGCTAATCGGCCATCTTGGATCTCTCTCCCAACAACATGTTCTTGAATGACTGAAGGGTATGAAGAAATTAAGAAGGTAATTTAAAAAATTTATTAAAACAAATGAAAATAGAAATACAACATAAAACCTATGGGATACAGCAAAAGCAGTACGAAGAGGGAAGTTTATAGTAATAAATGCCTACATCAAAAAAAGTAGAATAATTTCAAATAAACAATCTAATGATGCAACTTGGGGAACTAGAAAAGCAAGAACAAACCTAACCCAAAATAAATAGAAGGAAAGAAAGAACAAAGATCAGAGCTGAATTTTTTTTTAATTGAGACAAAAATACAAAAGATTAATAAAATGAAAAGTTGTATTTGAAAACATGAAAATGGACAAACCATTAGCTAGACTAACCAAGAAAAAAAGAGAAAAGACTCAAATAAATAAAAACAGAAACAAATTTACAACTGATACCACAGAAATACAAAGGATTATTAGAAACTATTACAAACAACTCTATGCCAGAAAATCAGAAAACCTAATAGAAATAGATGAATTCCAGAACACATACAACCTACTAAGATTGAACAAAGAAGAAATAGAAGGCCTAAACAGACCAATTACAAGAAACAAGGTTGAATTGTAATAAAAGGTCTCCAATCAAAGAGAAGTCCAGGACTACATGGTTAAACCACTGCTGAATTCTATCAAACTTTTAAAGCAGAAGAATGCAAATTGTTTTTTAAACTCTTTCAGAAAATTGAAGAGGAGGAAATTCTTTTCCAAACTCATTCTACGAGGCTAGCACTACCCTGATACAAAAACAGACAAGTACACAACAAAAAAACCCACAAAATGATAGGCCAATATCCCCAGTGAACATAGATGCAAAAATCCTCAACAAAACACTGACAAACTGAATCCAGCAGTACATCAAAATGGTCATTCATCATGACCAAGTGGGATTTATCCCAGGGAGGCGAGGATGGTTCAACATTTGTCAATCAATAAACATGATACATCCCATCAACAGAATGAAGGATAAAACCATATGATCATTTCAACAGATACAGAAAATGCATTAGGTAATATTAAACATCCTTAATAATAAAAATTCCCAATAAACAGGTATAGGAGTCTATCTCAATACAATGAAGGCCATATATGGCAAACCCACAGGTAACATTATACTCAAAAGCCTTCAGCTTTTTCTCTAAGAACTGAAACAAGATAAGGATGCCCACTCTTGCCCACTAATTCAACATAGAACTGGAAGTTCTAGCCAGAGAAATTAGGCAATAATAATAATAATAATAATAATGGTGATCTAAATTTAAAAGAAGGAAGTCAAATTATCCCTATTTGCAGATGATACTATTTTACATCTAGAAAACGCTAAAAGGTTCACCAAAATATTCTTAGAACTAATAAACAAATTCAATAAATTTCAGGATAAAAAAATCAACATACAAAAATCAGTAGCATTTCTATATACCAATAATGAATCTGAGGAAAAATAAATCCAGAAATTAATCTCATTTACAATAGCTACAAAAAAAAACAAACAAAAACAAACAAACAAACAAAAACCTAGGAATAAATTCAACCAGGGAGGTAAAATTTCACTACAAAGAAAACTATAAAACACTGATGAAAGAAACTGAAGAGGTCACAAAAAAATGGAAAAGCATCCCATGTTCGTGGATTGGCAAAACTAATATTGTGAAAATTATACTACCAAAAGCGATCTACACATTCAATGCAATCCTATCAAAATACCAATGACATTCTTCACATAAATAGAAAAACAATCTTAAAATTCATATGGAATTACAAAAGATCTCAAATAGCCAAAGCAATCCTAGCAAAATGAACAAAGCTGAAGGCATCACACTTCCTGACATCAAAATATGCTACAAAGTTATAGTAATGAAAAGAACATAGTACTGGCATAAAAACAGGCACATAGACCAACGGAACAGATTAGAAAATCCAGAAATAAATCTGCATATTTACAGCCAACTGATTTTTGACAAAGGTGCCAAGAACATTTAGTGGGGAAAGGAAAATCTCTTTGATAAATGGCACTGGGAAAACTGCATATGTATATGCTGAAAATGAAACTAGACTCCTATCTCTTACCATATACAAAAATCAAATGAAAGTGGATTAAATACTTAAATGTAAGACCTTAAACTATGAAACTACTAGAAGAAAACATTGGGGAAATATCTAGGACATCGGTCTGGGCAAAGATTTTTTGGGTAAGACCTCAAAAATAGGCCGGGCGCAGTGGCTCATGCCTGTTATCCCAGCACTTTGGGAGGCCGAGTTGGGTGGATCACCTGAGGTCAGGAGTTCAAGACCAGCCTGGCCAACATGATGAAACGTCATCTTTTTTAATAATAATAATAATAAAATAAAAACAAAACAAAACAAAAACCTTCAAAGATATAGACAACAAAGACAAAAAAAGACAAATGATATTATATCAAGGTAAATATCATCGGCGCATCAAAGCAAACAATCTACAGAGTGAAGAGACAACCTACAGAATGGGAGAAAATATTTGCAAACTATTCATCCAACAAGGGAGTAGTAACTGGAATATATGAAGAACTCAACCCAGTATCAGAAAAACAATTCAATTTCAAAATGGACAAATGATCTGAATACAAATTTCTCAAAAGAAGGCATATCAATGGTCAACAGGCATATGAAAAAATGCTCAACATCAGTAATCATCCGGAAAATGCAAATCAAAACCACAGTAAGATATCAACTCACTCAAGTTAAAATAGCTATTATCAAAAAGACAAAAAATAGCAGATGCTGGTGAGGATGTTGTGAAAGGGAAATGCTGGTATCCTGCTGGTGGGAATGTAAATTAGTATAGCCACTTGGAAAACAATATTGAAGTTCCTCAAAAAACTGAAAATACATCTGCCAAATGATCCAGAAATCCCACTGCTGGCTAGATAGAAAGCAATTTCACTACTGGGTTAAAAACAGAAAATCAGTAGATTGAAGAAATATCTGCATGCCCATGTTTATTATAGCAGTATTCACAATAACCAGGATACGGAATCAACCTACATATGTATGAATGGATAAATGAAGAAAATGTAGTGTACTATACACAATGGAATATTATTCAGCTATAAAAAAGAATGAAATCTTGTCATTTACAGCAACATGGATAGAACTGGAGGTCATTACGTTAACTGAAATAAGCCAGGCACAAAAAGACGAATACTGCATGTTCTCACCCGTATATGAGAGCTAAAAAAGTGGCTCTCAGAACAGTGGTTTTCAGAGGCTGGGAAGCGGGAGGGGAATGAAGAGAGGTTGGCTAATGTATATAAAAACACAGGTAAATAGAAGGAATAAGTTCTAGTGTTTGATTGCACAGTAGGATGACTATAGTTAAAAACAATTTATTGTATATTTCAAAATAGCTATAAGATTTTAAATATTCCCAACACAAAGGAATGATAAATGTTTAATGTACATCTTAATTACCCTTATTTGATCATTACACATTGTATACATGTATCAGAATATCATATGTACCCTATAAATATGTACAATTATGTATCAACAAAAAAGTCATTTCTTGAAAGATGAAGCAACTGAGTTCTTTGAGAAAGCATGAAAATTCTAAATGTTTATGCACTTAATAACAATGCTTTAAAAGATGTACAGTGAAAACCAATGTAACTGCAAGAAGAAACAGACAAACTCCAATTATAGATTGGAGATTTCAAAACCCCTAACTTAATAATCGATAGGATAAGTAGAAAAATAGGAAAATAAAGATAAGAATACTTGATCAATAGTATCAACAAACTTGATCTAATTGACCTTCAAAGAGCACTCCATCTAATAGCAGAATACATATTCTTTTTGCAGTCCATATTCTTTTCGCAGTCCATTTACGAAGATAAACCATATCCTGCAGCATAAAACAATTCTCAGTAAATTTAAAAAGATTCAAGTCACATAATGAATGTTCTCTGACTATAAAGGATTTAAATAAGAAATCAACAAAAGAAAGACTTGTGGAAAATCTCCAAATTTTTGGAAACAAAAGAATGTATTTACATGGGTCAAAGAAGAAATCAAAAGAAAAATTAGAAAATATTTTAAAGTAAATGAAAATAAAGCCACAGGCTATTGAGAGGCAGGTAAGGATTACAATAGGCTATAAAGGGTCCCAAAGAAAGTTTTGAGGGTGATGGCTATATTTACTGTCTTGATTATAATGCATAAGTGTGAGAATTTTATGAGTTTATAGAAATGTCAAAGCATCAAACTGTGCCCTCAAAATACATGCGGTTTGTTCTATGTCACTTATACCTCAACAAAGTGGTCAGTGAAAAGTCATTATAAAAAGCTGACAGGCGCTGCAAAAGTAAAACCACCCAGAAAAATAACATCATATCTTATTAACCTTCTGACACATCTTCAAAGTACTTCTTCTCTAAAATCTTTACTGAATACTCTTTATTTTCCTTTCTTTATGATAAAAGTTTTGTAACATTGTTTTCTACCAAGAGAATAGAAATAATTCAGCTTTTATCACTGTTGATCAAAGTTGGGTTTTTATTATTTTTATCTCAGGAAAATTTCAAACTATTTAACTCCACTGGTAAACTACACATCCTACTTTGGTATCATCAGATGTCATCAGGATAAGGTGAGTCAAATACACTAAATTATGATCTGCTGTGATGCAAAAGCGTAGGTTTGAATCTACAGCAGCACTTGCTGTTTTTAATGCTGCTGCTGTATTGTGCCAACACAGCAACGTTAGTATATTCAACTTTGGGCGATTCCAATTGTATACGCTACATTTTAAAGTATAATTTTTGAGAGCCTATAGGTGCCAGGTCCTATTCTAAGTGCTTCAGGTATAGCAGTGAATGAGATTGGCAAAACATCCTTGTCCTTATTGAGCATAGATTTTACTGATGAGAGAAAGAAAATAAAAAACACGTATAATATCTTATATTGTTGCATGCTATTGTGAGAAACTAAGTAGGAAATGAGGAGGGAAGTTGTATATAATGTGGTCTGGGCAGCCTCACTGAGTAGATGACTTTTGAGTTGAGTTATCGTGCTTACAACAGTAAACTATTTTGAAAATAAGAAAGTTTCCTAGGAATGGAACCCAGAGGACAGGAAGCAGATCCGTCTTCACTGCCTGAAGAATCCAAGGCAGTGTGGCCACAGGAGTAGCTAGAGGGACAGCGTGTGCAAAGGCGAGGCTGGCCTGTCTGTGGCATGCTGAGGAATAGAGTAGTTTCAGGGGTATGAGAAACGTGAGAGCCAAAGGAGTGGAAATCAGAGAGGCGAAGTGACAGACTGGGGAGGAGTGTCGTTTTTACTCAGGATGAACTGGGACTCTTTGAAAGATTTTGAGCAGAGGGGTGATGTGATTTGTGTTTTAACATAATCACTGCAGGGAGTTGAAGAGTGACCCCTAAAAGATATGTCCAAATCTAGATATATCCATGTGTAAGACTAGATATGTCCTAGTACCTGTGAATGTGTCCTTATTTGGAAATACAGTCTTTGCAGATATAATTAAGGATCTCAAGATGAGATCATTATTGGATTCAGGGTAGGCCCTAAACTCAGTGACTGGTGGAGGATACGGAGTGAACCCTGCAGCAGAGAAGGTAAGGGGAAGACAGAGGCTGACGCCCGAGCAATGCATCCGAGAACCAAGAGATTCCAAGGCTTGCCAGGGCCTATCAGCAGCTGAGAGAGAGGTGTGGAACGCCCAGACGTTCCCCTACAGTCTCTAGAGGAAACCACCCCTGCCAAAACCTTTATTACAGACTTCCGGCCTCCAGGAATGTAAGAGAATACATTTCTGGGTTTTTTTTTGCAATGGAATTTCACTTTTGTTGCCCAGGCTGGAGTGCAATGGCGCCATCTCGGCTCACCATAACCTCCGCCTCCCGGGTTCAAGTGATTCTTCTGCCTCAGCCTCCCGAGTAGCTGGGACTACAGGTAAGCACAACCACGCCCAGCTAATTTTGTATTTTTAGTAGAGATAGGGTTTCTCCATGTTGGTCAGGCTGGTCTTGAACTCCTGACCTCTGGTGATCCGCCAGCCTCGGTCTCCCAAAATGCTGGGATTACAGGTGTGAGCCACTGCACCTGGCAGTTTCCGTTGTTTTAATCCATCAAGTTTGTGATAATTTGTTCCAGCAGCCCTCATTAACGAACACAATTTTATTGGCTTCTGAATGGAGAACGGACTCTCAGGGAAGCAAAGGACACCCCTGAGGAGGCCGCTGCGGTGATCCAGGTGAGGCCTGCTGCTGAGATCACAACGGTGGCAGCAGAGTGGGGAGAAGCAGTAAAATCCTGAAAATATGTTACGAGAGGACTTGTTGGCAGGTTGGAAGTGAGGCCTGAGAGAAAAAGGTTTTAGAAAGGTGTGTGGAGCCTCAGTAGCCCAAGAGGTGGACAGTGCTGGTTCTCAAGTTCATGTTTCTCACCCAGAGTTTCTGCAAACCAGTCTTCATTTTTGCCAGCGCCAGCTCCATGTTCAGCAGAGATAGAGGGAGACACACGGCCGGGGAGAGAGAAGGGACGGGTTCTGCTGTGTTGACTTCCTGATGCTGTCAGCGGCGCTACCACAGGAGCTAGTTCCAAATTCCAGCTTTTCCTCACACCCCCAGAGCAGCCACACAGGGCCCCTCCGAGGTACCAGCACCTGCTGGCCCTCACGCCCTCCTCAGAGGTCTGGTCTAACTCTGTGGGTCCCTCAGCGAGACTGCAGGTTTTGACGAGCCCAGCTCTTCTCTCTGCTCCCCCAGCCCTCCAGGCAGAGGCTGCTTCCTACAGTTACAACCTCTGTGCTGCCTCGGGGGCCCCTTTTGCTTTTCAAACCTCTAATAGCTGATTAACAATTGTTTATATTAAACTCTCTGTGAGAATAATGGTGGGGTTTCTAGTTCTCAAACAGACTCTGACTAATGCAGAAAGCACCAATGATCCCAAGAAAAACCTGAGCCATAGGAAGCCTGGAGCAGCCATACACAAGGCCGGGAAGAGCACATGTGGGCCCTGGTTTTGGTCAAGTTACATTGAGGTGCCTGCTGGACATCATGAGGTGTCTGATCCTGAGTGGGCTGTCGGATGTGTGAGTTTTGAGTTCACGGGAGAGATCTGGGCTGGAGCTGGCCATGCAGAGGCCACCAGCGTGACCATTCAGCACTGCAGGCCTGCAAGGCAGCCTGGAGACATTCTGGGTCTTCTATTTCTTCTCAGTTCCAGTGTCTTCGCACAGATCTTGGCATAGAGAGAGGCTTCACAAACATTTGTTGAGGAAAGGATACACGGATAAAAGAATGAATGGTATGAGTTGAGTTATCGTGCTTATGACAGTAAACTATTTTAAAAATAAGAAAGTTTCCTAGGAATGGAAGCCAGGGGACAGGGAGGAACACGGATGGACGCCTCAGAACCAACTTGCATGGCAAGCCGGGTACATGCACCAGGGTGGCTAGTCTCCAAAGAGGGCATTTTCCCTAACAGCAAGTGTCCCTTTGGGATTTTTTGGCCTGGTTTTTGTTTTGTTTTGTTTTTAGATGGAGTCTTCTGTGTCGCCCAGGCTGGAGGGCAGTGGTGTGATCTCGGCTCACTGCAACCTCTGCCTCCCAGATTCAAGTAATTCTCTTGCCTCAGCCTCCCGAGTAGCTGGGACTGCAGGCATGTGCCACCACGCCTGGCTAACTTTTTGTATTTTTAGTAGAGATGGGGGTTTCACTGTGTTAGCCAGGATGGTCTTGATCTCCTGATCTCGTGATCTGCCTGCCTTGGCCTCCCAAAGTGTTGAGATTACAGGCATGAGCCACTGCGCCGGGCCTGGTTTTTCCTGGTCCAAAACTAACATTTGGAAACAGAGGCTCAGTTCCCAGCACGTGAATGTGAACCTCCCCTCTCTGAGCTTCCTTAGGGATAAAACGTGGCCTTTCCCATTGGGTGTTTCTTTCTTTCATTCACCCCAGGCCTCACACGTACCATCCTCCTCAAGTTCTGGTGCATTGTTAATTATTCATCTCTCCCAGCCCTTTTTCTTGGGAGCAGGATTCCCCCTGCTTTAGTCTCATCTTTGGTCAGGTGGAACAATGGCAGGTAAGGCCCTTCCTCCTCTGCCAGGAGCTGAGTGAGTGAAAAGTAATGCCTGGACCCTGCTACCTCAGGCGGCCCCAGCAGGCTGGCCGCGGGGCCTCAGGTGTCAGGTGGCTGTCACGATTCTGCCTTTTTGCTTGTCCCTGCAGCAGCATTGGATGTGAGCAGTGAAGGTGCCGAAGAGGACAAAACAAGGTAAGAGAGAATTTCCAAAGCCACTCATTCCGCCTTGGAGAACGAGACCCGTAAACTTCTTTCTGTCCTGCATTAGCTGGTATCATCCTGAAGAAGAGTTTTCCTTTTTAAGAAACATTAAAGCTACCAGTCATGTGATCGTGATTATATCAGCTGCGGCGCCAGACGAGTTTAAATTAGTAAGGTTTCAGTAAATTTGACTTAATATGTGATTGAAAACTGCTGTGTACCCCTCTGCCCGAACATTCGGGTAAACTGCCTGCTGGGCCCTCCTGATGGGCCTCACCTGCTTTCCCCACGGGGTGTTGGGAAGTGCAAGGAGTGGGGCTGGTTCCATTCCCTTTAGCTGTGTGACACCTTCCTCTCCCAGAGTAGCCCAGCCGTCAGGGAGCCGCAGTGCAGACGGAGCCACAGACAAGTCGTTGCCGAGCGGGTCACTTTGGAAGCAGGTGGGTTGCAGAACTGCTCAGACTCAGACCCCTAGAGCTCTGGCTCAGGGCTTCGGTGAACTTATCTACCTGTTTTTTTTTCCCTATAGTCCAAAACTTTTACCATGCAATCAGTCCCGTGACATTTCTGGAGGGAAAGCTTCAGAGTTCCAAGCACTAGGTAGGTAGGTGGGTGGTCCGATTCCCATTTCTGCCCACCACAGGCTGGGCAGGCCTCCCTCCTTCCCCGTGTCTAACGCTGCCCACCTGCAGGCAGAGGGAAGCTGATGGAAGGCCATGTCAGTGTCATCCGATGATAAGACGCCAAGGTTTAGGATGTGGCCACAGGACAGATGCATGTAGCTTTGCTTACCCTCGTTGTAAGCGCTGCTCTAAAATTGATTCGTGCCGTTCTGCCGGCCCTGAAGCTGGTGGGGGAGTGCCCCTGCTGGCAGTCTGCCTCAGATGGGAGGAGATAAGGGAGATCCGAAGAACGGGTAATCAGGAAGCATTTGGAGAAAATTGTTTGCCCTCTCAGTGGCATGTTTGAAGGCTTACACAGTCCACTGACAGACACTGTTCGTGGTGGCTGAGAGTTAACTTAGGATTTTTAAATGACTGTAGTGTGGTGTGCGATCCCAGATGCATCGAGAGCTCGGTGTGCTCGTCTTTGCTAGTGCCTAGCAGAAAGGCTGGTTGTTGGAAGACTCATGAAGAGGCAAAAATGAGGTTGAGACGAGCACATTTTCTTTGGCGGCAGTGGGCTTTGTGAGAGGTGGGAGCGGTGCTGGAGTCACCTGGGGCGGTCACTGCTGTTTGCCGGAGATGGCTGTTCCCAAGCAGAAGCTGATGGACCTAATGCTTTTGTTGTCCTCTTCCCCTCTGCCCCAGCTGATCCCCAGACACTCCCCTCTTGAGGGTTTCACTGGCTGCTTTGGGAGTAGATACTTGGTGTGGTCAAGCTCTCGAATGGAAACATAAAGGGTACTTTCTGGATGGTTCTCAGTGCAGGCAGGGGACTCCTTGGTGAGGATTGCCTACGACAGTCTCCCATTCTAACCAGAGTGAGAACGAAGTCATTGTCCATTTAGCGTCAAAACTCCCACATAGAAAGTACAAAGTAAATTCACTTATCTGACAGTTTTGCCTGGACAAAGCCATGCGTTTAGGTTTCTTGGCTCTGACACATGGCTCGGTTGTGTTTAAATACACTTGCTCTAGTACATCTGAATACCCTCAATCTGCCTTTCTGCAGGGCTGACCTTGGGCTCAGCCAGGATCTTCTGCCAGGTTGTGAACAGGCATTTTTTTTTTTTTTTGGCCAAATAAACCCTTTCAACTTCAAAACAGAAGATGATGTGGCAAGGTAATCAGAATTGAGGTATAAGCATAAAGTGATGCTAAATAAATAAAATATTTAAAAATTTGAAAAAATGTTTTTAAACCACTCGTCAGGAAACAGCAGTGGTTTTTCCTATGAATAGGCCTTCTGTCATTTTCAGTGGCCTTGGGCTTGCGGGCAGGAGGTAGCTGCAGGGTTGGATTAGCTCATCGATACAGCTTAGGAAGGACAGTAGGTAAAAGGCTTTTTAATTGGTGGGCCCACGACCCTGCGACTGGCTGATCATCCTGGCAAGAGGGGACCTAAATTGATTTAAGGACCCTGCCAGTGAGCCGTTCCCCTTCCTCTTTGTCTCTCTCCCTGCTCTGCCGGTCTCTGCTTTAGTCACTCTTCTTTTTCTCTTTCTCTCCCCTTTTTTTTTCTTTTTCTTCTCTCCCTCTCTTTGTTCTCTCTTACACCTTCTGGCTCCACCCATAAACCTTACAAAACTGTATGTATAATTGGGTATACGCGTATATTTAAAATGTTCTGGAAACAGTCTCCCCCCAGCCCACCAACATTTTAACAGTTATCTCTGAATGCGAGGATTACACATGACTTTACTCTTTTCCTTCATAGATGGCAATACTTTTTAAGTTTTTCAGTGAGTATATGTATCTTTCATCCTCAGACATTTTTAATGAGAAGTAGGTTGCTGAGTTATCTCACATAAGATGAAGGTAGAAGTCGAATGTGAAAAAACAGTTTGTGCGAGCGTCTCCTTCCTTGACTAACATCAGCTGGGGACAGTGTGGGGACAGTGTCTTGCTCAGTGATCTCAGGCCTGGGAGAACCACTTCCCAGAGTGGACTTTGATCTGTGTTTGTGGAATTAATCATTAGGGAAAGCTATATGGTGAGAAGAAAAGGCAGTGTTGGAGGAGGCAGCTGTTTGGTTTTCAAATGCTTGCTCTGGAAGATTCGGTCTACTTGAATAAAGTGAAAAGGATAGTGGGGTAGAACTAAAAGGCTCTGATTGGACACAGGCACGATGTAATAAAACTCTCATGTTTAACCCCAGTAATCTTTTACCAGAGAGAATACTACAGACAGGGATCCAGAAGTGTCTGTCTCCATGAGAAACAAATCTGGGAGAGATGTTTTAACCAAGAGAGTCAGTCCTTTGTGGGAATCCTAAATACTGGTCTTTGGTCACTTGCTAAAAATTCTATAAAAGCAAGTGTGGAACGTGGGGGAAGCTCCATTTTCTTTGCGTTTAACTAGTCTGTTTCTTTCAAGGAGAAATATTAATGGATTTATCTGGTGCCCAAACCCGCTTGTGGAAGATGGAGCCTGACTTTACTGTCTCCCCATTCTACATCTGGGTGTTCAGCCGACTGGCACAGATGGGCCAGACGCCAGGCTGAGCAACATGCCCTGTATGCAGCTTTCTACCTCCCCGAAATCAGCCACCTATGAATGTCTGGTGTGAAGACTACACAAGTTGAGTGAGTTAGTAAAATGCTAAGCTGATTCCAATAGGACATTTATCCCACCTGTTGCTTTGATGGGTGAATGTAAACCTCTGTTAAATCTTTCCAGAAATTTCATCTCTAAAGCAGCACACTTTGGGACTTTAGTGGTAGAGAATCTACACCCATATTTTCCTCCCCAAAATCGCTTGTCTAGTTTTCTTGTCTCCTCAGGACTCTGTTACATCACTCTGATGCTTCTAGAATATTTTGTGCTGAGTGACTTTGTTAGAAAACAAAAAAAGGAAAAGCAATTGGTAATAGCTAACAGAATTTGGATTGGTGATGACTATTTAAGGAATAAAGATGAAACTTCTGGTTATTGAGTAGTCACTTTATTTACTTGGCAGGATGACAGCAGTATTATGAGAAAGTAATCTTTATTCATTTTGGTCCAATTAAAAAAATTCTGAATTTTTTTAGTGAGAGTCCCCCAAAATGTATTTTTTAATGTCAAAATAATATGAAAACAGACTGAAATGTCAATAAGGGAATTCCTCAAGCACATTTTATGTTCGGCATCAACTGAATTGTGGTTTTCTCTTTCATGTGGGCAGTCTGTGGACTGTTGTAAATCTATAAGCTGTTGAGTCTAACATCTCATTAGCATTGGTGGAAGTATCATTGGGAATGGCCTTTCTCTTAAAGATAGATGCCTTCCTGGTACGGGTGGGTAACCTGCACGTCCTGCTATCATCCTTCTGTGCTTACTGTCTCCTTCACTTCAGCCTCTTAGGCTCATTTGAAAAACTAGAGCCCTAGAATAGAGACAGATGATTCCAGGAATGCCTTGACCTTTGAAAATGTTTATGGACACTCTGAGCCAGCTGTGAACTGTGAAAAGACATCTACTCATCTTCCCTGCCTCCTACACGCCCTCTGGTTCTCCTCATTCAAATATAAATTTGCTTAAATGATTAAAGAGCAAGTTAACTAAGTAAAAACAGTACTGCTTCCTTTGTAGAAATTACATGCTTGTTTTGATGAGGGCCATTTATTTATGAGATGGTTTGCTGCATGTTATATTGTCTTTGCAGTCTGCTGAGCTACCTCGATTTGGGTACTAGGACAAAATTATTTCTTAATGTAATTTTATGCTTAATTTATAGATGGAATGCCTATGTTTTTAATCATTTCTGCTAGCTTTTAAAACTCTATTAATACTTTAATTATGAGTTTTCTTTGTTTTTATAGCCTAAGGCTATTTGATGGGCAAGCAGATTTTATAAATTAAACAAGTAGATAGGGTTCACTTACAGAGGCAACGAAGAAAATCATCAGAGAAAGTAAACTATTTGGGGGAATGACTATAATCAGTTTCCTAATTTACATAAAGATCTGCACACAGTGCAGAGCCTCGGCGATTTGACTAGACTGTCACTTTCTGAAATAATGGAGCCTCCACTGCCACCCCTCTGCTGCTGTTACCTCAGACACGGAAAAACTTTCAACCATTATGTGAAAAAGGAATAAGATTGAATCATATTATATTGTAAGAAGAAAAAAAGAAAAAGAATGAAAAAGGAAAAAGACAGTACAGAAACTCCAAGGCCTGGGAATGCTAGTCTTGACTCTTACTAATTGGCTGTGAACTTGGGCATGTTATTTACTTTCTATGAGCCTCAGTTTTCATATCTCTAAAAGTGTTAATAAAAACATCTATTTTTTTCTGTCATAATAGGGCTTTTTTTTTTTTTTTTTTTTTTTTTTTTTTTTTTTTTTTTTCCTGAAATGGGATCTCACTCTGTCACCAGGCTGGAGTGCAGTGGCACGATCTTGGCTCACTGCAACCTCCACCTCCTGGGTTCAAGCGATTCTCTTGCCTCAACCTCCCGAGTAACTGGGATTACAGGTGCACACCACCATGCCCAGCTAATTTTTGTATTTTTTGTAGAGATGGGGTTTCACCACATTGGCCAGGATGGTCTCGGTCTCCTGACCTCGCGATCTGCCCACTTCGGCCTCCCAAAGTGCTGGGACTACAGGTGTGAGCCACCGTGCCCAGCCCACTGTGCCTAGCTTTGACAGGGCTTATAAGGGAAAAAGGACATAATAGATGTAAAACTGCTGTCAAACTGTAAGGTGTGCAAATGTAAGGCAGAGGTCACATGCTGGCAGTCATGGGCCAAATGTTACACATATATTTCACTTGGTTTGCTCTGTATTTTTAAAAATAGACCTAACATTTAAAAATAGAAAAATTTACATAAATTTTGGATTTCTTATTTCTCTTGAAAAACCAAGCAATGTGGCAACTGGGCCTCGTTTTTGTGTGGCAGCATTTGGCCCAAGTTGAATTGTGGCAGCCCCTCAAGAAGGGGCACGCCCTTTCCAGTTCTGGCGATCTGTACCCTTCCCTGACAGCTCTCCAACAGTGACAGTGGTCTCTTTCACTGTTGACACAACTGGCCTGGCTCATGTGTGCCTTTAAATGTCTGATACTTGAGTAAGGTATTAGGCAGACTGCTTTAATTCTGTGGCAAAACCCTTTGGATTTGTGAAGACAAAGCTAAAGCCTCAGCTTGGACATTTTTCAGCTGGGCAACTTGGTCAAGTCACTTCAGCTTTTTGGGCCTTTTTCTTTCTATGTGCAATGGAAATATGCTAAGACCTCATAAGATTTTGAAAGGTTTTATATGAGATAAGAACCTCAGCATATAAATAAGAATGAGGGCTCATGCCTGTAATTTCAGCACTTTGGGAGGCTGAAGTGGGTTGATCATGAGGTCAGGAGTTGAAGACCTGCCTGGCCAGCATGGTGAAACCCTGCCTCTACTAAAAATACAAAAAATTAGCCAGGCATGGTGGCATGTGCCTGTAATCCCAACTACTCCGGAGGCTGAGGCAGGAGAATTGCTTGAACCTGGGAGGTGGAGGTTGCCGTGAGCCGAGATGGTGCACTGCACTCCAGCCTTGGTGACAGAATGAGACTCCATTTCAAAAAAAAAAAAAAATGAGTGACACTTATGTGTTACATGTTAGTAGATATACAGTTATTTATTGCCATGATGATGCTTCGTGTAACAACCATAAAATCTTGGTGGCTTATAGCAATAAACACTTATTTTCCCTTATGAGTTTATGGTTGGATGGATGACTCTGCTGATCTTGGCTGGGCTCTCTCACATGTCTGAGGGCGGTGGCTGGGACAACCATGACATCTAGGCTCTCTATTCCATATGTGTGTCATCCTCCAGGAGGCTGGTCTGGGCTTGTTCTCATGGCAATGTCAGAGGAACAAAAGAGAGAAAGCAAGAATGTGCCAGTGCTTTTTAAAGACATTGCTTGTGTTATATGTGCTATGATCCCAGTGGTCACGGTAAGTCACATGGCAAAATCTCAAGTCGAGAGTTGGGACAGAAAGGACCTTCTGCAGTGGGAAGGCACTTCAGCGTTACATAGGAAAAAGACCCAAGGAGGGTTGAGGATTTGAGGCCATGCCTGCCATTGATCAGCCACAGTAGAGCCGGCTATACTGCTGAAACAAATAAATTCCAGAGTAGGTAATGACTGAAATATTCTAGAAGTTCATTTCTTGTTTATTTAACTGTGTAGGTCCTGGAGACTGGGTGACTCCTTTCATTTCTTAGCTCCATCATCACCTAGATCCCACTACTGCCTATATCAGAAATTAACAAACTTCTTAAAGGGCTACATGGTAAATATTTTAGGCTTTGAGGGCCATATGGTTTCTCTTGCAACTACTCAATGCTTCCCTTGTAGTACATAAGCAGCACAGACAATATGTGAATGAATGGGCATGGCTGTGTTCCAGTAAAACTTTATTTACAAAAACAGACAACAGGCTAAACTGGCCGTGAGTCATAGTTTGCTGACGCCTGCCCCAAGAGCTACAGGCCTGGTAGGTATTGGGTTAATATGCAAGTTAGCACAGAGGACAGTTTTACCAAATATTTTGCCCATGGGATAAGAGGAATCTCCAGCTTCCCCACCTGCCCTCTCTGAGTCTTTGCTTTCTGGTGCCAAAACACTAAGCCAGTTCTCATATATGCACATTTTCCAAACAGTTGTTTTCCACTTCAAGATAATAATTTTGTAATTAAAGAGTAAAATAGCTTAACTGCTTTTTATTTTATTTTCTTTTTTTTCCTTTTTAAAAGGCTTCAAGATGTGTAATGGCTCTCACATAATAGAAATGTATATATAGAATAGTTAAGGCAGGTGTTCCTGATCAGTGACTAGCTTTTTTCTACAAGGAGATTCAGGGACCTACTTCCTTGCCTCTTGG
Source organism: Plecturocebus donacophilus (assembly GCA_004027715.1). Classification (NCBI taxonomy): domain Eukaryota; kingdom Metazoa; phylum Chordata; class Mammalia; order Primates; family Pitheciidae; genus Plecturocebus; species Plecturocebus donacophilus. Next base: position 11,431 of record PVKP010028647.1, on the reverse strand, counting down.
AGCTTTGCCATCCCCTCATAGCTACTTCTTGAAAGCTTTGGTTGTAAATGGCACACATTACTTCTCACTTTCCACGGAGGAGAATGTTGACATATAACCTCATGGAACTGCAACAGAGGCTGAGAAATCAGTCTAACCACATATGCTACAAGCATGTTCCTATGCAAAGAAAGAATTACTTCAGATGGATAATTAGTGTTGCCTAATGCCTACAGAGCCAGAACCATCCCAGTACCTAACATAGTGCTAAGTATGGAGTAAATTGGTAAGTATTTAGGGAGGAAGGAAGGGAGAGAGGGAGGCCTACTCAAGTCCAGGTGTATAGACTGCTCATTGACAGGCAGACGGGACTATCTGTGAAGGATCATGCATCCCCATTGTGCCATCTGTGGTTTAATCTTTGTAGTATTAAGTAATTATTTGTGTCCCTTGGATTCTGTAAATGTTGTACGATAACTGTACACATGTCCTCTTTGACTTTCATAGACCTAGAGGGAAGAAAATTAAACATCCTTCATTTTACTTAGGTAATTAATGCACTCATTTTGTCACTTATGTATAAGTCAATGGGAAGGAAGAAACATTATAAGAGCAACTGAAACAACCTTCCTAAGCATATAGAGTCAGTGTTGTCAGAATCATCTCACAGAAGAGTGAGAGAGCGTGCTTGTGTTTTCTCTGTGCTCCTTTCTGCTTTTAAGGCGTATCTTAAATGGACTTTATTAAAGGTCACCTTCATCACAGGACTTTGAAGCAATTCCAAATGGCACTCTCTAGGTGCTGCCTGTGTCTGGCTGAGGAGGAAGATTCTGTGCAGTTACTTCCCTGGCTGCACATACAGTACCTCTCTGCTCAGCCACCTGTCACCACCCTGCGCTGTTTTGGTGACTGCTTGGGGCTGTTCCATGTTGGAATCTCAATAAATCCACTTTATCATTGAGGACAGTGCTAAGGGCCCAGTGGCTGAGGGGGAAATCCTTGGGACAATATTGAATGCAGTTAATGCAGGGAGGGAAGAGAAGCCTGGCACTCATGGTTACCACCCCACCTTGCTCAGACGGTGAAGGAGAGAGGATGACTAGAGCGGTATACTGGTGGGACAGAATGTGATAGGGACTGGACTGGTATCTGCTTTAGGGCCCTGTGGAGCTGCAAGTGCCCCAAGGTGCCTCCCAGACTAAGGGTCTGAACTGCCATCTTCACCTGACTCTTTCTCTTGGAGGAACTTCCAGTGGTGAGTGTGTGTAGTCTGCTAGACACAGTGCCTAACCAACCACAAAAGACGCTTTGGCTGGGATTCCCAGCAGAGGACTGGGGTGACTTTCTAAAATAGAACCACAGGCTCCACCTCTAAACAGGGTGTGAGAGTCTAGACAGGAAGGGAAAATAAAAATTAAAAAAAAAAAGATTTCTCAATTATATTAAATCTGGCCAGAATGACATAAAACAAGTCTAATTACTTGAGATAAATGGTCTAGGAAAGAATTTAATATTTATCAATCTAGTATTATAACAGAAAATTTATTTTGGAGCACTTGACACACTGACATTTCTGGAATGGGTTGAAACAATGGGCCGCAGCCTTCTTTTTCTTCTATTCCATGTCATTCCATTCCATTGTATCTTTCTTCATTTCATAATTTTAGCACATACTTAACGTTTCATAGTGTGCTTGTGTTTTACTGCTTCAAGTGGAATATTGCTTAAGTTGTAATCACTATAGTAAAGCAGTGAAAAAAAACTTTACAGAGATAAAGAAAACAAAATAAATACATTTAAATAGAAAATGTATTTAAATGTTTAAATAACCCAAAAGAAGGCAGGGAAGAGGAAACTAATTCTGGTTAATGCTAATTAAAAGCAGAGGTGGTCAAATAGATTTTTAAAAAGGATGCAACTGAGAAACAAAAAAATAGAATAAACAGAAAACAAATAATAAAATGGTAGAACTAAATCCAAACTGATCAATAATTATATTAAATGTAAATGGTCTAAACACACCAACTATATGCTGTCTACAAGAAGTTAACTTCAAACATAGTTATACAGGTAGAGGATGGGATACTGTATCAGTTTTTTTTTAATGCTTTGTAACAGATTACCACAAGTAGTGGCTTAAATAAACACATATTTATTATCTCAGGGGTCAGAAGCCTGGGTATGGCTTAGCTGGGTACTTCAGGGCCTCACTGAGTTTTAACCCTCAGGGTCTTGGCTGAAGCTGTGGCCTCATCAGAAGCTTGGGGACAGATGATGGTGGGGCAGAAGTGCAGAATCTGATTCCAAACTTCCTCAGGTCGTTAGCAGAATTTATTTCCTTGTGGCTGCAGGACTGAAGTGTAAGTTTCTTATTCACATACGTTTGTCAATGTAGATGAAACAGAGTAGCTCCCCAGAAAACCAGAAGTTACCAAAACTAGCCCAAGACTAAATAATCTGAATAGTCTTATGATTATCAAAAGTAATTGAATCCATAGTAAAAAATCTTCAAAAATGAGAGTATCAGTAAGTCCATCAAACATTTAAAAAAGAAATCAATCCTAAATAATTTCTTTCAGGAAATAGAAGAGAACTACTTCCCAAATCATTTTATGAGGCCAGTTTTACACCGAAAACAGAACTAGACAAAGGCAGTAACAAGCCAAGGAAACTACAGGTCAATATCCTCACGACCATTGACACAACCCCCAACAAATTATTAGCACACCAAATCCAGCAATATAAAAAAAGAATACTATGCCACAACCAAGTGGAGTTTATCCTGAGAAGGCAAAACTAGTTCAATGTATGAAAATCAGTTAATGCAATTCACTCTATTAATAGTCTAAAGAAAAAGCACATGATTATATCAATTGATGCAGAAAAAGCATTTTAAAGATTCATTCATGAAAAAAACAGCAAACTAGGAATAGAAGGGAAATTATTATTTAATTTGCTTATTTTTGAGACAGGGTCTTGCTCTGTTGCCCAGGCTAGAGTGCAGAGGCATAAACATGGCTCAGTGCCGTCTTGACCTCCTGGGCTCAAGCAGTCCTTTCACCTCCACCTCCCAAGTAGCTGGAACCATAGGCGCATGCCACCATGTCCAGCAGCTAATTTTTTTATTTTGAATCTTTCGTAGAGACAAGGCCTTGCCATGTTGATCAGGGTGGTCTTGAACTCCTGGGCTCAAGCAAGTTTCCTGCCTCAGCCTCCCAAAGTGCTGGGATTACATGAGCCATTGTGCCCAGCTGTGGCTCGTGCCTGTGATCTGTAATTCTTAAACTTGATAAAGGACCCCTACAAAGGCCTTGAATGTGGCAGAAACAACAAACAGTTCTCATATGCTGAGCAACATTGCACAGTACAATTCCTTTCCTTGTCCTAGTGTGGTCCAGCAATAAAATCCAAGGCATCAGCATTTCCAAAATGGTGCTTATTGTTCCTGATAGTCTAGTGACCAGCAGTTGGTGACAACATTAGTGGAACAAAAGTGAGCTCTGGATCTTTACTGTGTGGCACTGGCATCGGGACTGCACACTCTGTGTCTTACTGTGACTATGTCGGGCAGAATGGGGTGGTGAAAAGAACGTTAAGTTGGTGAGCAGCACTTCGCTGAGCAAGGATGTAGGCTCTGATAACAAGGCTGTGAGGCAGGAGGCTGGCACTTAATCCCATCTTGGGCGCCTCCTGGGAACCGGTGCCAGCAATCAGCGTCACGCAGGAAAACAGCAGGGACCTGGAAATGAGATTTCTGCAAGTCAGGAAGTTGGCAGTTGAGTCAGAGCTGCAGAACCAGCTGAAATGAGAACCTTTAGCTCTCAGCACCAAGTAACAGAGCAGCAAAGAAGAGCTCACTAAAGAGACCACAGAGGGTTTTTTTTTTTTAAGTGAAGGGACTCAGAAATAAAAAGCTTTGCTTAGTTGTTACAACCAGCCAGAGACTCAAAACAGTAGAGTCATAAAGAGAAATGTCTCATGAAGGTTATTCTCTGATGCAGACGAGTGCACTTGAATTTGTAGTCAGACACTTCTGCTTTTGAGCTTGTTTCTGTCAACCAGACTTTCCACACTTTCTTCTTAATGACTGGAACTTCTGACTTCCCCAAGGTCTTCCATGAGAAGTTGGGTCTCTCAGTCAGTTCAAGCAGAAAGAAAAAAGTTTAACAATGAGGCAAAGGTGGAAGTAAAATTTCAGGCGTTCGAATCTTCGGCACACTCTTAAATATGAGTATTTATCTTTTTCTTTCCTGTTCTCTTCTGGAATCGCTGACAGAGTGCATCAGTTTAATTGCTCAAAGAAGGTGTCAGTTAAAGCTTAGCTTAACCATAGTACTTAACTATGAAGTTGAGCTGCTCTGGTTCTCAAGATGTCCTAAGCAAAGAAAAGTATAGAATTTTGCAGAGGCAAAGGAGTGGTATGGAAAAGTCTCAGAAACAAGCCAGCTCTTCCTGGAAAGAAAAATCACTGGATCTCTCAGTGGCCAACAGAAGAACCCCAGCTTTGATTTGAGACTCACAGCCTTCAAGACAGCATGTGTGATAGAGGACACCCAGTCTGGACATTCGATGATGGGGGCTCAGACCCACATTTGCTTCTCTCGGGTAGTGGTTATGGTGGACTCTTAATTCAGGCAGTCTGGATTCAAGGGGCAAATCTGATATTTTCTTATTGTTGACCATGAGCAACTTAGTTCACCTCTTTGTGCCTCAGTTTCCTTATCTATAAAAAGAGATAATAATCATATCTATCTTGTAGAGTTGTGAAGATTAAATGAATTACTACTGCATGTATAAAATGTCTGGAACCATACCTTGCTCATTATAAGTGCTATATAAATGTTTGCTGTTATTATACACTAACTAGGTCCTAGGGTAATTGACCTGTCTGGTCTCAGCTTCCTCACTTGTAAAGCTAGAGGGCTGGCTCTCAAAATGTGGTCAAAAGACCTCTAGCATCAACATAACCTAGGGTTTCAGTTTAAATAAAATCTCTTAAAGTGGGGCCTGGAAAGAGGCTTGTAAAAATGATTCCAAAGTCACTCTTATGCCTGTTTATTTAATTGTAGGAAAACCCACATAATTAAAGGAGCATTGAGCTCATTCAGGTATTGAGTTGCTTTGGGAAGAAGAGGGAAATTATGCCCTGAGAGGCACAAACACTGACGCTCTGAAAAGAGAATAGAAAGCTGAGTCTGAGCTGGAGACAGGCTGTGCCCATCCCGGCAGTGAGTGGGAATCATGGCCTGGAGGTGGGCGAGCTGCCTTTTTCATAAATGTCCATAAACTGGTCACGGAATTACCTGAAAGTCTTCTTCAGTTGTATGGACTCAGAGTGAGCCCTTGAATCTTTGTGGCAATAAACAAAAAAAGTCGCTTGTTGGAAGTCAGAACTAACTTCTCTGTCTTCTGTGCTCCCATTCACATGATTTCTATCCTAGTACAATTCACATCCTACTGTACACAGTGAAGTGATGTGTGTCTCCTCCTGAAACTATGAGCTTCTTAAATTTAGGGTGAATACCTTATTTATCATCATATTCCTCTCTCTTCCTTCTCCTTTGCCCTAGCATGCACATAGTGATTTGCCTGTGATTGTTGTTTAGTAAGTGTTTGGTGAATGAATCAGCAGAAGACCCAGTTTGAACTGAGTCACTGGGATGGCGTTTACGAGTCTGTGATCCCAGGCAATGTACGCTGTAATCGATGAGACCCACAGAACAAAGGCAGTGGAAAAATCCTGCCTCTATCACAAAGGCCTTTGCAGTATTAATACAGTGGAAGATATAAATCTTAATTAGTAGCAGGAAAAAGTGATGATGTATCAAGGTTCTCAAAATGTCAGCTGGTGGCTGCTCAATCCATTCATTTATAGCCGCTAATCATTGCACTGTGATACTGAAACCAATACTGCTAATTAAAAGTGTAATGACAATCAGCCAGCTCACTGTTAATTGATTCTTAATACTTCAATTACTTGTTTTTATGCTAGTCGAATTTAATCAAAGGAGGTCAGAGAGTCATACAAGGCTTATAATTTTTAAATGATTTGCATACATTAACTTTTCATTATTTTCAAAAGCCAAGTGAAAAGGTATCTATATTCATATATACTTTACTTGTTCATTAAAACTTTTGGAAAATAAAGTTAATCCTTGATGACAATTAGATATAAATATTTCAACAACAAGGGGGAAATTTTGTTGAACCTTAGACTTCGGTTCTATATTCTATTTATCCTCTGCTGGATAATAACTCTGGATTCTTAATAACTTAAAAACTTTCACTTGGTCCACATTCTCCATCATCTTATTTTTCCCTTGTCTTTGACAAGTTTTGAAGGGGAAAGTGGTTTACAAATCCTCTGTTAATCATCCTTACAATGTGGCTGCTGCCTCTTTGCATATTTGAAAGCCACCATTAGCCTTTACTTGCTTAACTCAAATGGCCTTTTCATGGTCTTCAGTTGTCTTGTAGGCTTTAATACTATTGACCACTCTTTCTTGGAAACTCTGCCTTCCTTGGCTAGGACCTCCAGTAACTACTCCACTAGGAATATTTTCTAGAAGGGATTAAAATAGCCTGCAAGATAGGCGGGGAATATGAGCGCGGAGGCTTACCGGGCTGTCGGGGCAAGGAAACCCTGGAGCAGAAGTGGTGGCTCCTTCTGGGGAAAAGCTAAATGGCCAGCAGGTCAGAACACCCAGACCAAGAAGGGATGGAAAATTCTAGTCCAATTCTGGGTCTGCGTCCATATTTAAGGGGGCAGGCTGGGAGCACATCTCTGAGAGGGTGGGATGTAGATTTTAGACGTGGCATCAGGCTGTGTTGAGTCAAGTCCTTTAAATCACCAGGGAGCCTGTCCATCCTTGGAAATAGAATTGGCAGGAGAGAGAGAAAGCAGATCCCAAGTGGCTGTCTGGAGCACAGGACTGGGCTTTTCCTGGGTGGTGGAGGTAAGAGCCCCTCATCTGGAGTCGATTGGAGATTACCCACATGGTGTAAGTTGTATGCACAAAGCCACTGTTGCCAAACTCCTCTTTTGACTTTTGGGTGTTTTAAGAAAACCACTGTTTGCCAGCTTATACCCACAGTTTGCAGATGGCTTCCATGACTACGAGAAGCTGGGGAGGGAAAGGCATTCCCATGTTCCCTCTCGGTTTTCACCCGTCTTCCCCAGCTTTGATAGTCTCTGGCGATCTCTTGGTGATCTCATCTCTCCTAACACCAGCTGGGGAGGCAATGAGCTGTGAGGAGTGAGGGCTTCAGAATTAGGCAGACCCAGGCTGGAAAAGCTGCCTCCTACACAACCATCTTAAGCCAGTTTTCTCGTCTGTAAATGGCCTTGTTGGGTTGTTGTGAGAATTACATAAAATAAAGCTTGTGTAGAGCCACTGCTCAGTGACTGCCACCGTGCCGGGCTCTACACAAGCTTTATTTTATATAATTCTCCTTGAATTATAGAAAATAATTGATTATTTCAAGCTCTGCCTTCTCTCCATTCCCAAATCCAAATTCTCTAGCCATGAATTCATGTCCAAGCTCTGGGTTCCACATCTCCAGTGGCTTAAGGACATTGAATGAAAGACTTTCTCCTTGTCAGACACTGTGCCAGACTCTTGATTTATATCGCCTTAGTTACTGGACTTGTTCCCATTAGAGGTGAAGAGAGAAGAGGCATAGAGAGATTGTGAAACTTTCCCAAAGCCACACAGCCAGATTTAAACTGAGATTTGTCTGACTTCAAGGAGCTCATACTTTTTGGGTCAAAATTTGGACTCATCTTCCCTGACTAGACCTGTTCCTCACCAGGGGAAGCAGAAAAATGAAAAATTCCAAGTCCCCTTGAATTTTCCTTCTCACCCCAGCCCCACTCCCTATCCCCTCTGTCTTGTCATCCTTGCCCTTCATATCCAGCCAGTCATTATATCGTCCACTCCGTATTCCTCCAGTGTCCCTCTCCTCTCCTTCCACCATCACCCTGACTCAGTTGTCAGCCCTGGGGTGGGGACTCCCGACATGCTCCCAGGAGGCACATTCCACCCTGGTCTTCTTTGTAGGTCATAACACAGTGCTCAGCAGGACAGACCTGGGAGCCTGACTGCTGGCTGCAAATACTGGTTCCATCTCTTATGAATGATGTGGCCATAGGCAAGTTATTATAACCACTCTGTGCATTAGCTTCCTAGTATCCACCTCAAAGGGGTGTCATGAGAATGAATTGAACTGATCTTTAAAAAGCATTTGGACCTGCATCAGGAACACAGTAAGCCGTATATACAAATAAACCATTTGCAACCAGACCACTGGTCCTAACATGGTGATTTCTTTGGGATTCTCTTAAGCAACTTCTAAACCCCGAAAAATTGAAGGCTAGGGCTGTGGCAAAACATCTACATGGACTGATACCGCTGCCTCCTGGAGAGCCACTCTGCTGGTTCTCACGTGTGCTTTCCAGATTGGAGCCTTACATTCTTGCTTCTCAGCTGCCATCCCTCTCCTCTGACTCTTAGCCAGCTTGCAGGACCCCTTCAGGACTCCTCCTCCAGGCATTCTCCCCAGCCCACGATGATGGCCCCTGCTTGAGACTTGGAGTTTCTTGCACTTATTTTGTATTTAATTGTGACCTACTACATGTTTGTTATATTGTATTCTTTTTTTTTTTTTTGAGATGGAGTTTCACTCTTGTTGCCAAGGCTGGAGTGCAATGAAGTGATCTTGGCTTACTGCAACCTCTGCCTCCCGAGTTTGAGTGATTCTCCTGCCTCAGTCTCCCAAGTAGCTGGGACTACAGATATACATCATCACACTAGGCTAATTTTGTATTTTTAGTAGAGATGGGGTTTCACCATGTTGGTCAGGCTGGTCTCCAACTGCTGACCTCAAGTGATCTGCCCACCTTGGCCTCCCAAAATGCTGGGATTACAGGTGTGAGCCACAGCTGCTGGCCTATATTGCATTTTTAGACATTTTTATTTAACTTGTAACGATACTTATGCTTTGTCCACACAACTTAATTATAAGCTTCATGCCAGTAGAGACCTTTCCTTTTGCCTGTTTGTTTTCTCCACCATATCTAGGATAACATTTTACACATGCGATATGTTCCCTAGACATTTGCCAATTGAATCATAAACCACTTTAAAACAAAAATAGCTGACATGAGGCTAACTATAACAAAATTGTTATTTGGTTTCTTAGTTTCGTTTAGAAAATTTTTGTTCCATTTTGAAAGTTTGGAAGTCTTTAATTAGAAATACATCCTGTAGAATTAGTATCTTATATGGTACTTTGAAACCAAAGATGTTAGAGTGACACCACTTTATTGTTTTTGTAAAGCATTTAGTGATGTGTATATAGAATATTGTTTGACTAATTATTTTCACATTTGTATATTTTAAGGTATGGGCAGAGTGGTTTTTGAGATATAGTTAAAAGTCAAGTGAGAAGAATATACATTATCAGCTAATTTAATTTTAAGATTAGACTGAAGCACAAGAAACATTAGCATCATTTAGTTCTCCTTTACGTTGTAAAGAACCAGCAATCTAATACCTAACCCGAGAATCTACGGGCTTCTCTCTTTCTTCCTTTTTCTCACCCTACTCTAGTAACTGTTTTAACTTTCAATATCTCTTTACTAGTAGGTTTTTATTTGTCATTTTAAGATACCCCCACATCTTTTCGATCAAAAGACAGAGTGGGAGGAGAGGAAGAAAAAGAGGAGGAAAGAAGTATAGCTATGCTTTATGCCTAGCACAACTCTCTCATGTTGCAGAGGAGAACCAAGTGCATTACTGGTGCAATCCATTTATTCAGTCTTCTTAATCTTTTCTTTGTAGTAAAATCTTGAGCTTTTCTAGGGACATATTCTCTACGACTTTATGTGTATTGCTCTCTTTGGAACCTTTTCCAGTTTGACAATAAAAACAATTTAACAGTTTCTGAGCCCTAGCGCTTTTTCTTTAGAAAAAGAGCACTTGCTTCACTGGAATCTATCCTTCTTTCCCTTCTTCCCCACTTCTTCACTTTCTTTTTAGTGTAAAGCTGAATTATATAAGAACTGAAGAAGTCATTAGGTTCTGTTCATTATTCATCAGTATGTGTCTCTGTGTGTGCACGTGTGTGTACAGTCTTAGCTCAAAAGAACAAACTTTAGCCAATAAGTTAAGCCAATAGTGAGAAATGTCTAAATTCCCCTCCTGGACTGGGGTTGGGGCTCTGGGAGCCTTGCCCGATGGAGAAATTCCAGTGGGCTTATGGTGAAAACATGGCTTACAGCATGTGGATCCTAAAGACCTTTTGCCCATCTCCTCTAGTGGACCGCTCAACATCTCTTCTCTTTTCCTCTGGGAGAGGAAGGAGCAGGAGTCCCATTTCCCACGAGGAGTCCGTGTGGCTTGACTGGGGCAGACCCTGCCTGCCCACATCTCACAGGAGCGGGTATTGACTCGGGCCTGGCCGATCAGAGAGCTCCATTTCCCGATTCACAGTGATTGGTTCAGGGCTGGACCCATGACCAACGCCAGCTCAGTTAGAGTTTTCCTTGGGACCCTTCTTTTTGTGCTGTTCTTCCACTGGAGGGGACTAACTTTATAAATTAGCAACCTTGGGTTGCTGTGACCACGTTGCTTCTCAGGTGGAAAGAGCCTGTTAGAAAGATGGAGAGAGTGACAGAGAGAGCTCTGATGAAATCCTGTGAGTGATGCCTGAAGTCAGGATAGCCCTGGACATGTCTGAAATTGAGCCAAGAAACCACATTTGAAAAAAAAAAAAAGCTTGTGTGAGAATGTTTTCGTCACTTATACACAGTTCCTAATACACTTGTCATTTTATAATGAGGACATTGAGTCCCAGAGTGGTGACGTGCCTACAGTAGCCTCCTAATTAGAATTTTTCCTGCCATGTTGGCATGTTCCCCTTTCCTTCACTCCCAGCCCACCACTCCCCTTTTCCCTGTGATGCCAGAGCTATCTTTGTAAACTACATAAGTGATTGTCTGATTGAGCTCTTTTTTTTTTTTCGGGGGGGGGGGCGGTGATGAAGTCTCACTATGTCACCCAGGCTGGAGTGCAGTGGTGTGATCTCAGCTCACTGCAACCTCTGTCTCCCAGGTTCAAGCGATTCTCGTGCCTCAGCCTCCCGAGTAGCTGGGATTACAAGTACATGCCACCACACCTGGCTAATTTTTGTATTTTTAGTAGAGGCGGGGTTTCACCGTGTTGGCCAGTCTGGTCTTGAACTGTTTTTACATTAAACTCCTCCCAAGTCCTGCTCAAAGGATCCACCCACCTCAGCCTCCCAAAGTGGGGGGATTATAGGCATGAGCCACCACGCCCGGCCTGATTTCACCTTTGTGATGAAACTCTTTGATGACTCTCCAGTTGCCTATGCTGAATAGAGCTGAAGCTTCCCAGCATGGCACACACGGCCTCACAGTCAGGTCTCTGTC
>PVKP010028646.1:10016-29941 GCA_004027715.1 Plecturocebus donacophilus | reverse complement strand
GTGACCACATAATTGGAAGTAAATCACTCCTCAGCAATTGCATAGTATTCCACAGGTTTAAATAAAAAATTGGTTGGCTGCTTATTTGTTATTTTCATCCCCTATTCCTTCCTGTCTCCATTGTTAAGCACAATTATTGGCATAAAAGAGGTTTTTAATAACTATTTTTAGACCGCATTCTAGCCTGGGCAATAAAACAAGAATCCCGTTCTCTCTCCCTCTTTCTCTTTCTCTCTTTCATTCTTTTTTTTTTTTTCTTTATTTTGCTCTTTCTTTCTCCTTTTCTCTCTTTTTCTTTCTTTCAAAAAAAAAAAAAAATTCTAAATGCATCTCAGGCTTCATCATTCTTCTCCCTAAAACCATCCATGGCTCCCATTGCTCCTAGGAGAGTCCAGAATCTGGACACCTATGTCCTGCTTAAACTCCACTTTGCATGTATATTGCCTTTACAAACCTTTTCTTCTGGAGGGCTTTCCCTGTATGCTGGAACGGGTTGGTCCCGTATACCTGCCTCAGCCTACGCCATCTCATTATTTTTTTTACCTGATAGAAACTTTAATGATGTTTTAAAAAAAATCAAATCCTTATATAGACTTCACCCAAAACCTTCGCTTTAGGCCAGGCTTGGTGGCTCACACCAGTAATCTCAGTATTTTGGGAGCCCAAGGCAGGTGGATCACCTGAGGTCAGAAGTTCAAGACCAGCTTAACCAACATTATGAAACCCCATCTCTACTAAAAATACAAAATTAGCCGGGCGTGGTGGTGCACGCCTGTAATCCCAGCTACTTGGGAGGCTGATGCAGGAGAATCGCTTGAACCCAGGAGATGGAGGCTGCAGTGAGCTGAGACTGCACCACTGCACTCCAGCCTGAGCAACAAGAGTGGAACTCTGTCTCAAAAAAAAAAAAAAAACAATAACAACAACACAAAACCCTTCACTTCATTCCTCAAAACATGCGTCCCAGTTCCCACCATTTCTGAGCCATAAATATAAAGCCCAGAGATGAGATACTTAAAAAACATACCCAGGACACATCTTTGTGTGTCTATATACATACCATATGTAGGATTGTTATATAGCATTACCTAAGTTACATGAAATTTTGTATAAGATTTGTAAGCAAGTCACTTAAACTTTATGAACAAAAAGATGGGCCTGGCATGGTGGCTATGCCCATAATCCCAGGCAAGCTTTTAGAGGTGGGAGGATTGTTGTCTGGGCCATCTCATGTTCCTGTCATTCCTTACTTGTCTAAACAGGAATAGGGCTGAGTGGAACTAAGCAAGACCTGTATCCTGTGAAAAAGCTCCTGATGATTCTTTATCTGCCCACTCTGTTTCTCTGAAAGCTTTGGGGGATTTTCCGGAGGAGGAAGCCTGCTGTGGAGTTAACAGTGCAGGCTTGGTAACCAGCAAGCCCTGAGTCCACCCCAGCTCAAGTGTTACCTCACTTCTCTCACCGAGTTTACCTCTTTGTGAAATGGGATGAAAGCTGCCTTTTCACAGGTTTGAATAAAGGAATTGTGGAAAGAAAGCCCAGCAAAGCAGATGACCTTGCTAAGGATCAGGGCCACCACTCGGAAATAAAGCTCTAGGAAGCTCCCCTTTTTAGGAGTGCAGGCTCCCAAGATTTCCCTCCTAAATGAAGTGGCCGCTGTTCACATCATGGAAAACGAATCGTTACCACATCCACCACGGATGGCTAGAACGGGGACCGGTACCGTATAGCAGGAGGTGAGCAGAGAGCGCCAGAGCATTACCACCGAGCATTCCACTCTGTCAAATCAGCAGGGCATTAGATTCTCACAGGAGCATCAGCCCTCTTGTGCACTGCACTTGGCAGAGATCTAGGTTGCCTGCTCCTAATAAGAATCTAATGCCTGCGATGTGAAGTAAAACAGTTTCGTACCAAAACCATCCCCACCCCTGTGGAAGACAATTTGTCTTCCACGAAACCGGTTCCTGGTGCCAAAAAGGCTAGGGACCGCTGGTCTAGTGGTCACCAGGAGTAACCGTGTGGCGAGGGTGTGTCCAGCTTCCTCCTTGCATCTGGAAGCAAACCACCTTTGCAGTATGCGCGCGGATTAAGGGTGGGAGTTCTAAAGCCAGCCTGCCGGTATCCAGAGCCTGGCTTTGCTAAGGGACCTTGGACAAGTTAACCTGTTTTCTCATCTGCAAAATGGAGAAAATGCCTGTGCTTTTTAGGGTTGTCAACCTAATAAGCATTATTACTGCCCCAGATACGTCTAGGCTATGTGGGAAAACGCGAATTTCTCCTTCAGCAAAAAGTAAAGCTAATAGCAGAGTTTTCCTGGCCCTGCAGGTTTGGCCTGGCAGGAGACATGCTCCAGACGCAGGCCTGGAGACACCAGAGTGAGGTCGAGAGGGCAGTGGATCTGAAGCCATATATCTGCGATTCAGACATGCTGTGTGACGCCGAGCAAGCTGCTCCTGCAGATGAATTCAGCATTAACAGCCTAATACTGGAGGTGCCGACGCCGGGTAGATCAGTACACCCAGCCCCGATCCACAAGTTTAGCTCTACAGACTGCGCAGGCGCAAAGGATACGCAATGGCCCCCGCGTTCTGGGGGCGGGGCCCGGGAAAGGCGCAAAGTATCGCTCTTGCGCGTCCAATTACAAATGACGTCCCTTCTTTCCCCCGCCCTGCAGGCGGCAGCATCCAATCAACGTCGAGAGCATAGCCCCCCCCCCGCCCCCCCAAGGATCATGAGTCCCTGCGCCGGGCGTATTGTGTCTGAAGTTGCTGATTGGCTCCGGTGGAGAAGCTTGGGGGTCCGTGGTTCCGGAGCTTCCTCGGGATGTCGGTGGCATTCGTACCCGACTGGCTGAGGGGCAAAGCGGAAGTCAATCAAGAGACTATCCAGCGGGTGAGCATCCACGTGGGCGTTGGGAAGCAGCTGGGAGTCCGAGGGGCTGCGGGGGTGGCCTCAGCTGAGACTTGCAGTCTGTGAAGAGTGCTGACCAACCGGGGTGCGGAGTGAGATGGGCACGACATCAGCACGGGCGCCGGGGCAGGACAGCCCGGCATGGGGTTCGGTCCCCCGCTGTCCTGACGTCTCACTGCCCTCTCTCTCGCTGGTCTTTCAGCTCCTTGAGGAGAATGACCAGTTGATCCGCTGTATTGTGGAGTATCAGAACAAGGGCCGGGCGAACGAGTGCGTCCAGTAAGTGTCCCCACCTCGGTGCCCCTGACCTGTGGGGGAGGGGAAGCCTGTGTGATATGGCGCTGTCTCGAACTAGGAGCTTTGGGTGATTGATCGCAGTTAAGCGCCTCTTTCGATTGACGAAAGAGAGGCTCAAAGAGTTTGCTAACCTGCCCAGGACCACACAACGAGTACACTGTGGAGCCTGGAGTCAGACGTGGCTCCTTCTTCAAAACGTGAATTATTCTCACTGCAAACCTGGTCCACTCAGAGCTATGCCAGCTGATGACAACAGGGATGGGGCTGGGAGCACACAGAGAACTAGGCTCAGGAGATCAGAGCCATGGCCCCTTTCTCATCTTAGATCCCTGCCTCATCCTTTTTTTGTTAAGTGAAGGGGTCAGATCATTTGCTAAGCTCCCTCACATTTCTAACTTGCTGTCAGTCTGTTAGTGACACACACAAAGACAAAGAATTTCCAAGTTAAGCCAAAGGTGTATTCTGCATAATAATTCAATGCACTCTATTAGCAGATACCAACATGAAAGAAAATAGAGTCCGAGTTTCTTTTCCAAATCTATCTAGTCCAGGAATTATGCCCATTTCTTTTTTTCTTTTTTGAGGCAGAGTCTCCTTTGTTGCCCAGGCTGGAGTGATCTTGGCTCAAAGCAACCTCTGTCTCCCAGGTTCAAGCAATTCTCGTGCCTCAGCCTCCCGAGTAGCTGGGACTACAGGCGCCCAACACCACGCCCGGCTAAATTTTAGGTTTTTAGTAGAGACGGAGTTTCGTCGTGTTGGCCAGACTGGTCTGAAACTCCAGACGTCAGATGATCCTCCCGCCTCGGCCTCCCAAAGTGCTGGGATTACAGGTGTGAGCCACCATGCCCAGCCTTATGCCCATTTCTTATAGAAAAATATATTATTTCATTGTTACTAAAGAAATGTTTCACAATCCCTACCCTCAAAAATTACCTAGTCCCTCACTGAATACCTCAATAGAACAGTAGAGATATCAATTTTTGGGTAAATCTTTACATCTGACTCTTGCATTTGGTAATTTGATTTTTAAAAGTTTACAGTAAACACCTTCTCCTTTTTCTATATGAAAAATGGTTGCAAAACGTTTCATTTGGTACAGTTATTCCCAACCCAAGGGTAAAAACATTGTTAAAATCTCCTAGTGGGGTTTTTCACATTGCACAGACCATGCTTTCTGACCTCTTGTCTGATTTATCTTTCTGGGTGAAGAACTCTATGCCCTGTGAGCTTACGTTGATCATGAAAATGTTTTGTTCCTTCTTTAAGTTGTCAAACAGACATTTTATAAGTACAGTTGGCACTCTATATCCATGGGTTCTGCATTGCATTTCAAAAATACTGGGGAACACAAAACGATAAAAAATAGCAATACAACAATAAAACACAATATAGCATAACATTATTTATATGGCATTTCAATTGTATTAGGTATTATAAGTAATCTAGAGATTATTTAAAGTATATGAGCCAGGTGTGGTGGCTCATGCCTGTAATCCCATGCCTTTGGGTGGCCGAGGCAGGCAGATCATCTGAGGCCAGGAGTTTGAGACCAGCCTGGCCAACAAGGCAAAACCCCATCTCTACTAAAATTAAAAAAATTAGCCAGGCATGGTAGCACGTGCCTGTAATCTCAGCTACTCGGGAGGCCAATGCAGGAGAATTGCTTTAACCTCAGAGGCAGAGGTTGCAGTGAGCCAAGATGACACCACCATACTCCAGCCTGGGAGACAGAGCAAGAGTCTGTCTCAATAAACCAATCAATCAATCAATAAAAAATGAAGTATATGATAAGGGAGATGTGTGTAGGTTATATACAAATACTATGCCATTTTACATAAGAGACTTGAGCTTGAGCAGCCTCGGATTTCAGTATCTAAGGGGAGCAGGGAGGTGTCCTGGAGCTAATTCCCCGTGGATACCAAGGGACAACCATACTCCTGGTACCAGGCGCTGTTTCAGACACTGGGAAATCCATAGTAAAACAGATACCAGCTCTGCACTCACGGAGCTGACATTCTAGACTAGAATCTATAAGGATATGTATAATGAGGCACATAATAATGGGTGCTTCGAATAAGGATAAAGCAGAGTAAGTGAGGAGGAAGAGTGCTATTTTATACATGATATGTCTGCTAAGGTGATATTTGCGTAGAGACCTGAGGTAAGGGAGCCAGCTGTGCAGTAGTAAGGCATAGTGAGATAAGTAAGGCAGAGAAAGCATCAGAAGGAAAACCTCCCTAGTAGGAGTATGCTGGATATTTTCAAGTCACAGCAAGGAGGCCACTGTGGCCAGTATTCAGTGAAAAAGGTATAGCCATAAGAAAGGAGATCAGAGGGGAACTGGAGGCCCCAGTCGTGTAGGGCCTTATTAGGACACAAGAACGGCTCACCTTTACTCTGAATGAGATGGGAGTCTTTGGAAGGTTTTAAATAGAGATATAACATGATCTTGATTTAAATTGTACAGCGCTTTCTCAGGCTGTTGTGTGGAGAATAAAGTAGGTGCGCAAAGGTAGATCAGGGAGACTAGGTGACTATTGTAATAGTCCACACAAGAAAGGATGGTGGCTTGGCTTAGAGAGGTAGCTATGAAAGTGATCAGTGAAAACGGGTGAGAATCTGACTATATTTTCCTTAAATATGTTAAACCAGAAGGTTGATCTGATGGAGTCATCCAGTCAGTGGATGAGCCATTCCACTAGAGTGGGTAAATTATTTTCCAGTTTTTTGTTCATGGTCAGTAAAAACAAGCTTCTGATTTTTGCCTGTTTTTTGCCCATAGGTACCAGCATGTGTTACACAGAAATCTCATTTATTTGGCTACCATCGCAGATGCCAGCCCAACCAGTGCTTCAAAAGCAATGGAATAATCTTTCAAAAGCAATGGAGTCATCTTCCAGGTGGCTGTCGTGAGGAGTAATTAAGTGTAATCCATCTCTTACAGAATAGACACAGGATCTTTACCAACTTAACTGGTTAAAACATGAATGAAACCTCTGTGGCTCTTTCAAAAAATGTGAAAATGTGAAGAAAGCTACTAACTTAACTGTATTCTCAATGTAAATTTTTTTTTCTTTTCATGGTGAGCTTACCGTTCAATTTTTTTTTAAATAATTAAGCAAATCCCTCAATAAGTTGAGCCCAGGTGTCCTGTTTCCTGAACTTGGAGCATGTTTGGATAACAAAGACATGCCTGGTATGTTTGAATCTACTTTTTCATTTCAACCTGAAGAGAAAACTGAGTAGGTGTTGGTCAGGAATTGGTGAGACTCTGGACTTGAGACCTTGCTAAATGAACATGCAACTGTGGGCTCCTTCCTACCAGTCTGTAAATGTGGTCCCCTGACTGCCGTTTTCAGATTGCTTTGAAATAAAGCTCACTTTTCTATAAAATACTGATATAGAGGTATAGAAGTTTTCATGTAATAAGTATTCTATTTGGTTTTCCAGAAAAGCTATGAGAACTTAACTGTAAGGTATGTAACAACAACACTTGATCATTGCCAACAAAATGAATAGTGATTCCTAATTACTACCTAACACCATCTGATAATAGATGGTGTTTAATTTCCTTCAGTTACCAGATTATGTCTTTTTGTTGATCTGTCTGAAACAGAATCCAAACAAGACTCACACATTGTATTTTGTGGATGTCCCTTTAAGTCACTTAAAGAAGCTGGTAATTACTTGCTTTTGCATCACGTAAGGAGGGACCTGATATTTTGTCAAGTTCCCAACAGCCTTTCACTTAAATTATGACTCACCCAGCTTTGATCGGGTGATTCATTAGGGATTGCAGAGTGAGGAGTTTCCAATTTATTGTTCTTTCTGACTTTATTAGCTGTCTTCTATTAAAAACGTACACTCTTGGAGATTTATCTGAAAGATGAGACAAAGAGATTCTTTTGAGTATATCCAAAATTAGAAGCCCAGGTCCCTGCTCCTTTTTTGGAGTCAAGGGTTACAACTAGGGTAACTGTAAAATATATGTAAATAGTGAAGAGATAACTCTTTTTGAATCCCAGCTCTATCCCTTAACCTCTGAAAGCTCTGTTTCCTCACCTGTAAAGTGAGGATAATAAAAATAGCATTTGCCTCCTCAGGTTGGGAGATTGAGATAATGTGTTTGAGAACTGGGCACATGTTTATGTTACCGCTGATGATATGTCATCCGAAGTGAGGGCTCTGGCTCTTTTTTTTTTTTTTTGAGACAGAGTCTCGCTCTGTAGCCCAGACTGTAGTGCAGTGGTGCCATCTCGGCTCACTGCAACCTCCACCTCCCAGGTTCAAGTGATTCTTCTGCCTCAGCCTGCCGAGTAGCTGGGACTACAGGCACGTGCCACCATGCCTGGCTAATTTTTGTATTTTTAGTAGAGATGGATTTTCACCATATCGGCCAGGCTGGTCTGGAACTCCTGACCTCAAGTGATCCAGCCTTCCAAAGTGCTAGGATTACAGGGATAAGCCACCATGCCCAGCCAAAAAATAAATATATATATATATTTTAAATAGAAGTGCTTTAAAGAGAATTGCAACAGGATGACATGCTGAGGAGTGTCTGTGTGACTACTTTAGAGTAAGGGATGGCCTGAGGAGGTAACACTGCACCTGAGATATGAACAAGGAACCTGACACATGACCATCAAGGGACCCAGCCATGCAGGGAGAGGCAAGAGCTAGGCAAATATCCTTCATTCCAACTGTTTTTTTCTCTCTTGAGTCCATTTATAGAGCAGTATTCACCTATGTGGTCATCAATTCATTATAACATGAGTCCTCATTTGACCAGGCCTGAGCTTGGCTCTCCAGTGAGGAAAATGAGGAGGGAGGGCACTGGGCCCTGCTTTCAGGGAGCTCCTGAGCCCGGCAAGATAAAAAAAGACTCACGCCCTGGCACAGACCAGGGCACCATGCAAGCCCAAGAAATGCCTGAACCATCACCCAGACATGGAGGCTTCAGGGATTCCACGTAGAAATTATCAAGTGCTTCTTGTAGGTCAGAAAACGCCTACGTTTCTCCATTCCTGAGCACTCCCTTGTTTGCAAACAAAAAATGACTTGCCAGTTGTGGAAGAAGCTATCAGCATTCTACTCTCATTTCTTGAACTTTAACTGAACTGAACTTTATTCCTCTAACTGTGCTCCAGCTGACTCCCAGCTGTCCATATTGTATCTCTATTCCCGAGGACATTTTTCTAAAACTGGAAGTTTGCTTTGCCCAGGTGTAGCAGGCCAGAAGAACTAAGGATTATCACCCCTGGGAGCAACTCCCAACCAGGGACTCTCAAGAGATATCCTCAGGTGAGATAATCCTGAGATGTTTCTTCTGTATGTGTTCCCAGAGTTCTCCAGCAGGATTAAGCTCCAATCAGCAGGTGCAGTAGCTGGTTAGTATCACATCCTGCACTGGTTACCACCCTTTTTTACCTCCTCCCTTTGTACTCCTGTTTTACAACTCCTGTTGTAAAAATGTAAGTTATTTGGAAGGTAGGGTCAGAACAGGGATCCCTGCTTGAGGCTGAATTGTGCATTACAGAGGATATATTGAAGGGTGCACTGGGAACTGAGAGGCAATATGTTGACAACTGATACACCCTACGTATATCGGGATAATCATATACATTTTCTTTAATATGCTAATCTGGTGTATTATACGAATAAATGTTCTGATGTTGAACCATCTTTGCATTCTTGAGTTAAAGCCAATTAGGTCATGAACATTTTGCAGTTTAAACACTGCTAAACTCCATTTTCTAATATTTTATTTGAATTTTAAATCCATGTTTATAATGAGATTGGTCTCTTTATTTTTTGTAATCAACAATGTGTTTAGAGCTATCTCTTTATTAGACAAGGTCATAAACCAAAAGTTTCCAACTTCCTGTACATGTTGAGAACTTTAAATAAAGATCCTTGGATATAAAATATGGCCCACATGGCTCAAAATTAACTCTGTGACATAATATTATTCTAAAGTCATACTTATTTTGAAAGCCTAAAGATTTTTTTTATGGCTATAAAAATACCACCAAGCTAGACATTTTAATTGTTGAGATATACAAATAAAATTACTACAACAGCCCACACATTCTATGATTTCTAAACACTGAAACATCACTGGTTTGGGGGAAGATGCTGTTGTCCTTTGCAGTTCATTAAAAGTTCAGATGCTTTTTGTGAAAGCCCAACTTTTCTTCCACCTGCTAAACTGTGTTTTCAGAAGTCTTGCCAGATGTTTTCTTTGCCTCTCCATGTTGCTGCTTAATTTGATAGATTTAATTTTCTAGCTGAACAATCATCCATTCAATCTCATAATCTTACTGACCAGGGATACCCAATTTGACTCCATTTCTCTCAATTTAGATCCAGCTGTGAGTTGCATGTTCTTTCTCTGCCAGTTTAAATCTTGGATATGTTTTCTTAACTTCTGAAGTTTGTTCTGTACGTGTTCAATTACATGAACTCGATTTTCACTGTATACTTTCCAGGTATTACTTCCATGCTGTGACATTAGTTCCAGAGTCTCAATTCTAACTGCTTGACGCTCTAACTGGGCCATAAAATTGTTTACACATTCTTGCCACGCAGTAATGTCATTTTTTCTTTTTAACCAGAGGAAGGGGCTGTAAGCTCATATCATTTCATACTGAGCAATTCAACTGATTGTCAAGCAGCCAGTCTTTCAAATTCATTTCTCATTATGTCAGTTTCAAAGGCAGAATAATCCCAGCTGTCAGGTAGTTCAGGTAGTTCTTAGTAGGTTGGTATCTGCAAATTTCCTTCTCCACCAGTGCTGCAGCCACTTCCCACACACCAGTGGCTTCATAACCTTCATCAGAATAAGGCAGCACATCCACCACAAGCTCTCCAGCCACGAAACCCATGCCCGCCATTCTGGGGACCTCAGGTTTGCCTGCGTTTTCTGCATCTGTGTAAACTCAATTCTCTGGCCTCTTTCTTGTACTGTCTTGATATTCACAAAGTAGGTTAGATAACCTTCTCTTTTGACTTTCCAAAACATTTGAGAAAGGGATTATTGTTCCTTTAGGGTCTGAAAAAACTTGCCTACAAAACAATCTGGAATTTGTGTATTGTGGAAAGGAAGACTATGTTTGTTCTTAATAGTTTCATTATGAAAAATTTCAAAGATATATGAAAGTAGAGAACATAGCTCAATAAATCCCATCTATCATTTAGAGGCAACAATTAACAAGATTTTTGCCAATTTCACTCAATATCCATTTTAAAATTTATTTTCTGGCTAGGCGTGGTGGTTCATGCCTGTAACCCCAGCATTTTGGAAGGCCAAGGCAGGAAGATGGCTTGAACCCAGGAGTTTGAGACCAGCCTGGGCAACATGGCAAGACCCCATCTCCACAAAAATTTTAAAAATTACTGGGGCATGCTGGCTTGTGCTTGCAAGCTACTTGGGAGGCTGAGGTGGGAGGATCACTTGAGCCCAGAAGGTCAAGCCTGTAGTGAACCATGTTTGTGCCACTGCACTTCAGCCTAGCAGACAGAGGAAGACCCAGTCTCCAAAAAAAAAGGAAAAAGAAAATGTATTTTCTTCATTTTTGTTTTACAAAGTATTTTAAAGCAAATCTCAGAAGTCATGTGTTTTCATTCCTACAAACATCAGTATGCATCCTCTGAAAAACTAAGAACAAGAAGACAAAGACATTTTTTCTTTTTTAGAGATAGGGTCTAAATCGGCTGGTGTGCACTGGCACAATTACAGCTCACTGCAGGCTTCAACTCCTGGCTTAAGCAATTCTCTCATTTCAGCCTCCCGAGAGGCTGAGACTATAGGTGTGTGCCACCATGCCCTGCTACTGTTTAAATTTTTTGTAGAGACAGGGCCTCGCTATGTTGCCAGAGCTGGTCTCTAACTCCTGGGCTCAAGTAATCCTCTGCCTTGGCCTCCCAAATTGCTGGGATTACTGGTGTGAGCCACCACACCACATATTCTTACATAATCAAAATTTCATTATCATATCTAACAAAATTAAATATATTTCCTTGGTATCATGTAACATCTAGGCCATAATCAAATTTCCCATTTGTCTCAAAATGTCTTCCACAATTGTCTGGAGATTTGGGATTACTAATTCAATATCTTCAATGTTTATTGGTTTACTCAAGACTTCTATTTCTTTTGAGTCAATTTTGATCATTTCTATTTTCTAGAAAATTATTTTGTTTGTTTCCCCACTAGTATTCCTGATTGTTTTCCAGAGTCCTATCCCCTAAGTTCCAATTGTTGGCGTAATCACGCTCTAAAAGGCTAAATACCCAAAATCATTACCTGAAAATTCCTACTACCAATGGTTCTTCTTCATGGTAAATCATGGACAAATTAAGCCTGAGTTTGTAAACTCTTTGGGTACCAACTTTCTACCACTCTCGAAAGAGAGGGAGGAGGTGTCAGTCCTTTGGTTGATACCAGGCCTAGGCCTGCCTTGTCCCAGTAGTTTCTTCACCTTAACCACAGATCAAATCGCATTCTTTATCTTCAAATCATCTAAAGTATACTTTCAAATCACAGGACAGAATAAAATAAACTTTGAGAGAGTCAGGTCCTTAGAAAAGAGGTATGTTATCTCATTTATTTTACAGATAAAGAAAGTAAACTTCAGAGTTCAAAGTGTTTTGTCTCAGGTCACATAACCAGTAGCGGAAAGAAGAGAACTACTGGAGTGTCAAGACAAGACCGAGTTCCAGGAGGTTTAAAAAGTTCTTTAAGTATATCCCAAATTAAGTATTTCATTCCTGAGCTCTAAAACCTATTTACATTGAAGCCTGCTGTCCCAAACACAGTGATTACAAAGCTGAGCAATGCTCTCCATCTTTTCCTTTCATGAATCCATTATGAAAGTTAGCTTTATGAAACCACTTCGTCTTCAGAAAGACATGTACATTTTATACTGTTCAAATCTGTAACTGTCAGCAAAATCAGATCCAGGACCACCTGTTTCTCAATCCAGCCTAGAGACTGCTCCTCTAACAGACACACTGGGCTCTCAGGGAGGTAGAATGGGCAGGCTCTGACAAAGGACAGCACTTCTGTGATGGTGTGGAAGTACCAAAGGTTTGACTGCACTTTAAAAAGGTGGTAACAGGCGGCCAGGCACAGTGGCTCACACCTGTAATCCCAGCACTTTGGGAGGCTGACATGGGCAGATCACAAGGTCAGGAGATCACGACCAGTGTGGCCAACATGGTGAAACACCATCTCTACTAAAATTACAGAAAAATCAGCCAGGTGTGGTGGTGCACACCTGTAGTCCTAGCTACTCTGGAGGCTGAGGCAGAATTGCTTGAATCTGGGAGGCAGAGGTTACAGTGAGCCAAGATTGTGCCATTGCACTCCAGTCTAGGCGACAGAGCGAGACTCCATCTCCCCCCACCCCAAAAAAGTGACATAGGTGTAGAAAACAAGTTGGAAATGATCTAAGTCAATCTTGTTTTTTTGTGATATTTTTAAAGCTCATTAGCTATCATTAGTGTATTTTATATGTGGCTGAAGACAATTCCTCCAATGTGGCCCAGGGAAACCAAAAGATTGGACACCCAATCTAGGTGAGCCCAATTTCCAAATTTACTATAAAACTGCAGTGTGCCACTTCACATCCATCAGGATGGCAATCAACAAAACCAGAAAATAACAAGTGTTGGTGAGGATGTGGGAAAATTAGAACCCTTGTGTATTGCTGATGGAAATGTAAAACAGTGCAGCTGTGGAAAACAGTATGGTAATTCCTGGAAAAACTGTAAATGGAATTAACTTATGATCCAGTGATTCCATTTCTGGGCATATACCCAAAATAATTGAAAGCAGGTTTCAAAGAGGTATTTGTACACCCATGTTCATAACAGCACTATTCACAACAGCCAAAAGGTAGAAGCAATCTAACTATCCACGGACATATGACTGGATAGACAAAATATGATATATACATACAATGGAATATTATTCAGCCTTAGGAAACTCTGACATGCTACAACATGGATGAAATGGAAGCCATGCTAAGTGAAATCACCCAGTTACAAAGGAAGACTTCTTTTTTTGACATGGACTTTGGCTCTTGTCGCCCAGGCTAGAGTGCAGTGGTGCAATCTCGGTTCACTGCAATCTCTCCCTGCTGGGTTCCAGTGATTCTCTTGCCTCAGTCTCCTGAGTAGCTGGGATTTCAGGCACCCGCCACCATGCCCAGCTAATTTTCTATAGTTTTAGCAGAGATGGGGTTTCATCATGATGGCTAGGTTGGTCTCGAACTCCTGACCTCAGGTGACGCACCCGTCTCGGCCTCCTAAAGTGCAGGGATTACAGGCGTGAGCCACCGCGCCCAGCCTAAAAGAACAAATATTGTATGATTCTACTCATGTGAGTAGACACATTTACAAAGGCAGAAAGTCAAAGGGTGGCCGCCAGGAACTTGGGATCAGGGGAAAATGGGGAGTTACTGCTTAATGGATACAAAGTTTCAGTTTTGCGAGATGAAAAATGTTCTGTGGGTGGCTGGTGGTGAGGGTTGCACAACAATGTGAATATAGTTAATGCCAGTGAACTGCACACTTAAAAATAGTTAATAACTTGCATGTAATGTATTTTATAGTTAAAAAAAATTAAAAAACTGTGTGGTACTGATACACAGATCATTGGAACAAAATCGAGAAATAGACTCATACATAATATGGTCACAAGACAAAGATAATTCAACGGATGAGTCTTTTCAACAAATGGCAATGGAACGAGTGTATTTCCCTATAGGAAAATGTGACACCAACCAGACAACATAAGCAAGAATTAATGCTATTATACAATAGACTTATACGTAAAAGACTATATAAGACATGTATGAGAACACAGAAGACCATCACGAACTTGAGGTAGGCAGAGATTTCCTAGCACAGAAAAAGCACAAACCATAAATGATAAAACTGACCAACTTGCTGGGCGCGGTGGCTCACGCCTGTAATCCCAGCACTTTGGGAGGCCGAGGAGGACAGATCACCTGAGGTCGGGAGTTCAAGACCAGCCTGACCAACATGGAGAAACTCCATCTCTACTAAATATAAAATTAGCCAGGCGTGGTGGCACACGCCTGTAGTCCCAGCTACTCAGGAGGCTGAGGCAGGAGAATCGCTTGAACCTGGGAAGTGGAGGTTGCAGTGAGCCAAGATCACGCCATTGCACTCCAGCCGGGGCAACAAGAGCGAGACTCCATCTCAAAAAAACAAAACAAAACAAAACTGACCAACTGACTTCACCAGAATTAACAACTTCTTTTACCAAAAACATGGTCAAAACAATGAAAAGACAAGGCCCAGACTGAAAGACTTCGCAATAACTTATGTAACAGAAGATCTGTATTCAGAACATACATGTATCTATCTAACAAAACATGTGCATTCACAACTGTTAAACTCCAAAGACCAGCTTTCAAAATGGGCCGAAGACTGGAACGGAAACTTAAGAAAGATGCAGAACGGCCAGTGACGCTGGCGCCAGAGCGGGAAGGAACGCATTCCTCAGCCTAAAAGGTCACCCCCGGCCAGAAGGAACACAGAACAACACGCCGCCTCCACCAACGAAAACTCAAAGCCCGATTCACTGCGTTCCTTCACAGCGCTGGAAAACGGAATCCTCGCGGTAGCGAAAGATGCGCTGACGCTCACAGCCACACAGGACGAGAAGGAGAGCGCTCTCAGATTGGGCGACTGACTGCAAAGGGCGGGGCAAACAGGACGCGCGCAGGTATGGGAGCGCCGGCTGGACTCTCCTCGGGAGCTCAGCAGACACGCCCCCGCGCGCGCGCCCCCGCCGCCGCCGCCACCTCCGGTTGACCACCCCCATCTAGACTGCACTCTCGCGGTATTTGTGCCGACTCTCGCGGGGTTTAGCGTGGCACTGGAGGGCCGGGCGCAGGAGCTGACGTTCCGTTAGTGGCGTTCGGGTCTGGCTGCGGTGGCAGTGCTTTCTCCTCTGCCCACGGGGACCCGCTCAGGCTGGACGCCAGCCAGGTGAAGAGCTCGCCCGCATGCGTGCGCGCTGCGTGGGAGCCGCGAGGCCGAGGCCGAGGCCGGGGCGGGAGGGGACCGCGTCTTGGCCTCCTGCGCTGTCGCCGAGGCCGGCGTGAGGCACCGTGGCGCGGACTCGGTCTCAGCCCCGCCTCGCCCTTGCCCTGACCGCTTTCCTCCCCCTCTCTCCCAGCTCTTGCCGCCACCTCGGTCGCGATGGGGGCGCAGGACCGGCCGCAGTGCCACTTCGACATCGAGATCAACCGGGAGCCGGGTGAGCTGGAGCCTGGGGAGCGCTGTGGGCCGAGGCCTGCCTCGGCGGAGGCGAGGGTCCGCCCTCAGCCACCCTCCGCGGCCCTGGGGTGCGGGTCGGAGGTGCAGTCACTTTCCGTTTCTCCTGCGGGAAAACAGCGGGAGAGGACGGTGGCCTGGGCACGCCCCCAGCCCGCAGCCCGGGCCTCGTCCTCCCGGACCCCACACGCCCCCTGTGTCTCCGGACCGAGTCCTCGCGCCAGCCTGGCGCCTAGAAAAGGAGGTGCGGTTCTTTGAGGAGTTTTCTCTCCCGGTGTCTCCGTGGGGCGAACACTCCCGATCCGGTTTCCGGCGTCTTCGTGCTATGAAGTTTCAGCCAATCACGATCTGTCACTAAGATGTTAACGCTGCCTCTGTTTTTCCTTGATCTTCAGCTAGAATGTCATGGTTCCTGGGAAAGTTGCTTCGGGAACGTCTTTTGTGATAAACCAGAGCGTTCTGTACCAGCAGAAGTGCAGCATGCATGCATTTAGTACTAATGTTTTGTCTTCCAGCCATTTGTTAGTGTACTTTTTTGAAAATAAAACATTTCCTTCTAAAGGATAGCTGTTTCATTCTAAGTAGCAGCGCGTGCAGGGTTTCAAACTGTTTTCTTAGCTTTTTTTGGTATCTGTGACAAAAGTTTTAATTGGAGGCACATATATATTTACTGTCTTTGTGCAACATCTTGTTCTGCAGATTCTTGGGAGAATCTCTACTGTTCTAGGCTCTGGAGATAGAGCAGTGCATAAAACAAAGGCCTCCTTTCCTTTTATAGTTTATATTCTACTGCGGGGAAAACAGACAACTAGGAAACAAGTAGCAGGGACTTGTAGTTTTGCTACTATTTTAGTAAGTTGGTCAAACAAGGCCATTTTGAGAAGATGACGTTTAAGCAGGTATCTGAAGGAGGTGAAGTGAGGCATATTTAAGAAGAGCGTTCATGTAGAGGTAAACAGTATAGCCGTGAGGAGTAGTGGTACAGTCATGCGCCAAATGACACTTCTGTCTCTACAGTGGTCTTATATATTAAATACCTTATTTTTTCTGTAACTTTTTAATGTTTATGTATGTTTAGATACACAAATACTTACATTGTGTTAAAGTTGCCTACAGTATTCACTATAGTAGTAACATCCTGTACAGGTTTGTAGCCTAGGAGCAAATATACCATATAGCCTAGGTGTGTAGTAGGCCGTACCATCTAGGTTTAAGTACACTCCTTGATGTTCACGCAGCGACGAAATTGCCGAATTACACATTTTGCAGAATGCGTCCTGGTTATTAAACAGTAGAGGACTGTACTTGCATGTTTGAGGGACAGCAAGGTGCCCAGTGCAGCTGGAGTAGAAGGGGGAAGAGAATAGTAGGAAATGGCCTACGGAACTGACTCAGTGAGGTAGGAAGATATTAAAGGGTTTTGAGCAAAGGAATGAGATAATCCTAGAAATTTGGTTGCCTTCTCTCTCTCTCTCATGTTTTAAGCCTTGATTGATTTTTTAAAATAAGTATTGCTAGAAAGCCTTGATGGACCTTAACCCTTGTTCCGTAGTAAATCCATGGTTCAGATAACAGGTTTTTTTTTTTTTTAATTTATTTATTTATTTATTTAGAATTAAAAATAGGCCAGGCTTGGTGGCTCACACCTGTAATCCCAGCACTTTGGAAGGCAGAGGCGGATGGATTATTTTGAGCTCAGAAGTTCGAGACCAGCCTGGCCAACATGGTGAAACCCTTTCTCTGCTAAAAGTACAAAAATCAGCTGGGTGTGGTGGCTCTTTTGGTTTTTGCCTGTAGTCCCAGCTACTTGGGAGGCTGAGGCTGGAGGATTGCTTGAGCCTGGTAAGCAGAAGTTGCAGTGAGCAGAAATTACACTACTGCGTGTCAGCCTGGGTGACAGAGCCAGACCCCATCTCAAAAAACCAAAAAAAAAAAAAAAAAAAGAAAAAATAGTAGAGTGCTGAAAAGTAGAAGTATGACCAAGCATGGTAGTTCATACCTGTAATTGCAGTACTTAGGGAGGCCCCAGCAGGAGGGCTACTTGAAGCCAGGAGTTTGAGACCAGCCTGCGCAGCATAGCAAGGCCTGGTCTCTGCATACAAAAAAATTTTAATTAGCTAGGCATGGTGGTGTTCACCTGTACTTGAGAGGCTGCGGTGGGAGGGTGGCTTGCGCTCATGGGTTTAAGGCTGCCGCCTTGAGCTGTGATTGCACCACTGCACTCCAGTTTGATCAACAGAGCAAGATGCTGTTTCTAAAAAAATGTTTTTTTTTTAATTTTAAAAACTTAATAAAAGTACAAGTAAAAAGTTCTGTAGTCATGTTAAGTACTCCTTTCCTAGTAAATGTTGAGATCCTAGATTTGCACATAACCTGTGTTGTGAAGTCTCCAGAATATGTTTGGCATGTGTTCAGTGAACCTCAGTCCTTAACATGCAAAGTAATTCTGATAGATGTGTGTAGATGTGATTAGCACTATTGAGAATGACAAATCATAGAACAAGGAATGCAATGCTTACATTGTTCTAGGTTTAATCATTTGATAATTGGCAATTTCATATGGTTCGGTCTCATAAAATACTAGCACTTCTTGAGTATATTAACTAAATATCGGATTTTACACAACTTTTTTTTTTTTTATTTTTTGAGATGGAGTCTCACTTCTTCACCCAGGCTGGAGTGCAGTGGTACAATCTTGGCTTACTGGAGCCTCAACCTCACCTTCCAGTTTCAAGCGACTTTTCTACCTCAGCCTCCCCAGTAGCTGGGATTACAGGCATGTGCCACCCATGCGCAGCTAATTTTTGTATTTTTAGCAGAGATGGGTTTCATCATGTTGGCCAGGCTGGTCTTGAACTCCTGACCTCAAGTGATCTGCCTGCCTTGGCCTCTCAAAGTGCTGGGATTACAATCTTGAGCCACTGCACCCAGCTGATTTTACACAACTTTTAAGGGTCACTTCACCTGTATGAAGTGTCCTGTTCTGTAGGATTTAACTATTAGTACATATGTCAGGATGTACTTACTCAAGTAATACTCTTGACTACTTGTATAGTTAGTAATTCACTTGATATTACAAAACAGTATCTTTGGTTTACTTTAATAAGTAAAGATCATTTAAAGAATGGCCACACTGTCCACGTTAATGAGACATGAGGAAGTATTGATAAAAATTCAGTTGAATACAGCACATTATGTCTTTTCCATTACTATCCATAGAAATGTGCCCATTTTATAGCAAACAAGTTAACTATTATAAAGCCACTGAATGAATGCAGGTATATCTTTTAAAAGTCTTTACATTGTATTTGAGTTTTTCTCTGAATCTAATAAGATGGTTTTTGAAATAATTCCAGGATAGTTTTTTATAATTTTCTTTTCAGTCATGTAAGATTTTGTTTTATTTATTAGATGTGATAATATTTACATTGTCTATTTTGTTTTTTGTCTATTTCTTCTTGAGTAAGTTTTGGTAGTTTGTGGTGTTTTGTTTTGTTTGAGACAGAGTCTCACTCTGTCACCCAGGTTAGAGTGCAGTGGAATGATCTCTGCTCACTGCAGTCTGTGCCTCCTGGGTTCAAGTGATTCTCATGCCTCAGCCTCCCTAGTAGCGAGATTATAGGCACCCGCCGTTACGCCTCGTGAATTTTTGTATTTTTTAGTAGAGATAGGGTTTCTCCATGTTGGCCAGGCTGGTCTTGAATCCCTGAACTCAGGTGATCTACTTGCCTCGGCCTTCCAAAGTGCTAGAATTATAGGCATGAGCCACCGTGTCCAACCTGTGGTTTTTATTAATAAGATATTGGTGCATTTTATCTAAGTTGTCAAGTTTATGTGCTTAGAGTTGTTTGCCATAGCCTCTTAATATCTGTAGGGTCTGTAGTGATGTCTCTTTGCAGTCCTGATATTGATAATTTGTGCCTTTTGTCTTTTTTCTTTGTCAGTCTGACTAGAGGTTTATCCACTTTATATTTTCAAAGAACCAGATTTTGGTCTGATTGAATTTTGTTTCTGATTTTCTGTTTTCAATTTCATTGATTTCTTTATTTCTTTCTAATGCTTGCTTCAATTTTTATTTTGTTCTTTTTCTAGTTTCTTAATGGTGAAGCATAGATTGTTAATTTGATACCTTTCTTTTTTGGTTGTTGAGATGGAGTCTCAGATGACTTCTAATTTAATTCCATTATGGCTAGAGAACACACTTATTTCAATACTTCGTGCACTTGAAAAGAATGTACAGTCTGCTGTTTTTGTGTAGTGTTCTATAAATGTCAATTAAATCCAGTTGGCTATTAGTGTTGGTCAGTTTTTTTTATATCTTTGCTGATTTTCTACTTGTTTTACTGATTACCAAGAGAGGAATACTGAAGTCTTTAACTATAATTGTGGGTTTATCTATTTCTCTC
>PVKP010028645.1:0-29881 GCA_004027715.1 Plecturocebus donacophilus | reverse complement strand
ACAACTTTTTGTTAATTTTATCTGACTCTAAAGGTATAAATTCTTTCTTGAAAACACAAAAAATAAAAATAATCCATTAACATCATTTTGGCATAATGCCTTCCAAAATAACTTACAGAAAGGAGCCTCAAGGCCAAACGCAGTGGTATGCCAGTTACTTAGGAGGCTGAGGTACAAGGATTGCTTGAAAAAATATTTTAAAATGAGTCTCTTTCTGTCTGTCCACCACCCCCCCATATCACACACCCCAAAAATGTCACACATGCTCCTTTTTCAACATTCTTTGATCATCCTGCATAGTTTTGAATTCTGGTTTCTCCCTTCAAAAGTATAACCTAAACATTCTCCCATTTAATTTTAAAAAATTGTACTACTATTTTTGAAAACATGCTCATGATGTACATAGGAAATAAAAGAATTTCTACCTCCTTATTCCCCACCTCACATTTCCATTTCTCACAAGCAATTCCTTTTATCAGGGTTTGACATTATCCTCTGGACATTTTCTATACAAACACAAATGTTTATACTATATATAAAGTATACATATTTAAGTTTCTATCCTTTCAATCTTTCACAAGTAGGTTCATACTATCTATGCTATTTTTCAATTTGCTTTTGGGACCCAAAAATGCACCTCGGAAACATTTCCACATCAGCACATAGAGATCATTTATCATTCCTTTTAAGTTCTATAATTACATGGTATCAATATAATATACTCTGTTTGATGAACATTTAAGCTGCATATTTTTGTTGTTCTTACCAACAATGTCACAATGAATGTCTTATTACATCTACTTTTATGAACCGGTACTTACTGTTTTTGTAGGATGTAGACGTAGAAATAAAATTCCCTTGACAAAGAACAGGCAAATTTATCTTCCAAAGAATCATACTGGTTATTCACCATCAAGAGAAAGCTACAAATCTCTGCCATCTTTGCCACCATAACATGCTATTAATGTCTCTGATTTTGATCATCTTATGAACAAGAAATTGTACTTAATTTTTCAAGTGTGTATTTCTCTGACTACTCATGATATTGAGCAACCTTATGTTTATTAGCCATTTGCATTCTTAATCTACAAACTGTCTATATACCTTTTTAACTAAGCTTAAGAATATTTGCATGGTTTAAATATTAAAGCTTTATATGACATACATATATTTTCTCAGAGTATAATTTATCCTTTAACTCTGTTTTACTGAAGATAAATTTTGGGTTTTTAATATA
This sequence comes from Plecturocebus donacophilus, assembly GCA_004027715.1. Taxonomy (NCBI): domain Eukaryota; kingdom Metazoa; phylum Chordata; class Mammalia; order Primates; family Pitheciidae; genus Plecturocebus; species Plecturocebus donacophilus. The sequence goes on along the minus strand of PVKP010028645.1, from coordinate 28,644 downwards.
TTTCTTTATGTCTTCTGATATGCTTGGAAAAGGCTCCTCCACACATATCCTCCTATATGTTTTTCTAATGCTAATAAAGTGTTATTATGTGATTTTTAATCTGGCTGAATAGTTTATACATAACAAGTAGGCATCTAAATTTATTTTCTTCAAATCAACAGTCAATTGTTTGAACACTATATACTAAATAGCCGTCATTACCCTCCAACTGACTTGAACTACTGTTCAGAAATACTAAAGTCCATATATCCTGGGGTCTATTTCTCAATTCTTATTTTGTCTCAACCACAGGATTTTCTATTTTCATGTCTGTACTATTTTTTTTGTATGTCTCTACTGTTTTGACTAAAATAGCTTTACAATATGCTTTAATATCATATAAGAAATGCCCCCTCATAATCTCCCTTCACAATTCTTTTAAACAATTCTTATGTATGTATTCTTTCATGTGAACTTCTGATTTCATTTGACAGTTTCAAAATTTTCAACTGGAATTTAACAGGAACTGACATCTTTATGAGCCAAAAACAAAAAGAGTCTCACCATTTATTTGTTTCATTTCCTCCAAATAGAATTTTTATTATTTGTATGAAAGCGTGTACCTTTCTTTCATTTGCCAATTCTACTGCCTATTTTCTACTTCAAAAATGTCTGGTCTTTATATGTAAGTGCCTTAATGTGATTTCCTTTGTTTTCTCTTGCAGTGGAAATTTGTTTGGTGTTTGTTTTGGGTAACAAATATCTGACCAGTCCATTCCCACTGCCTGCATCAAAGCAAAAAGAAAGCCTCATTTCCTACTATGGAAGGTGAAGGAGGCCAGGCATTACCCAGGCTCAGCAAACTGGATACTTGAATCCAGAACTTTTAATCTTGAAGAGATAAGATGCAGGGACATTTAGAGATCATTTACAGAAGAGTTTAAAATCCAGCTATTGTGGGCATGGTGCCAGCAAAAATAGCAACCCGAACAGACCCTTCCTGTGGCTTGTCTAAGACTGTGTGCTCAGCTACTTAATCTCCGCTGGTTCCTACTGGGTTTTAGATACTGATGATACAGACTTCCTCTCATATAAAAGAGGTACCCCACCCAGAGCTAGAAAAGACGTTCAGCATGATCATGGAGTTCAGGATGTGGCTTCTGTCCTCAAAGTCACCTTGTGTCTAGGATGGCTTGATGGCACCAATCTATGTCCCAGGTAGAAAGTAAGGAAAGGCAAATGAAGAGTAAAAGAGTGAGTATACCAGTTTAACTGGTATATCTGAAAAATTAATGATCTCCCCATTCAACAACTTGCAAACTGAATTCCAATTAATCACTCTCTATCTACATGAGAGGAGGGAAAATGCAGCCTTTTAGCTGGGCCTATGGCCATCAGAAACAAAGTAAAGATTGTCATTAAAAATAAAGGGAAGAATGAATATTGGGTGGGCAAGTAATTATCTCTGTCACTTCAGATCACATAATATTTCTTCCTGGTGCTTATAACATTCTTTTTTGAAAATCATAAAAATTTCCAGATTATATCTAACAGAAAAGTTTTTTTTTTTTTAATTAATTTTACCTTAAATTATTTTGATTTGTAGAACAAGGTCTTATTTTTCTGTTTAAGTAGGTTTCTTTATTTATACTCGAATTAATGCTTCTGATCCCCTCTGTCTGAGTTTGCTCCAGCTACCATAATAAAGTAACAAAGACTGGATAGCTTAGACAACAGAAATTTACTTTCTCACAGTTCTGCAGGCTGGAAGTCTGTGAGTAAGGTGTGGGCGTGGTTGATTTCTTCTGAGGCGTCTCTCCTCTTGTAGATGGCCATCATCTCCCTGTGTCTTCACATGGTCTTCCCTCCAAGTGTGTCAAATTTCCTTTTTATAAGGAAATCAGTCCTACTGGATTAGGGCCCACACTAATGACCTCATTTCAACTTAGTTACTTCCTGAAAGACCCTATTTCCAAATACTATCATATTCTGAGGTACTGAGGATTAGGATTTCAATACATGAATTTTATGGGGGACATAATTCAGCCCCAAACACTATCATTTTAGTGTGATCCTCTGGAAACCCTAAAATCACTGGATTGACCACTGTTCAACTTTTGTATTTATCAACTTCCTTTCAGCATCTTGTCTTTTTCTTCTTCATCATGAGGAAAGTTTTCCCTCTCCGTCAGTGATTCAGATCTTCTCTTTAAAGTTTTAAATAAAGACTTAAGTGTCCCTACTTCATTTTTGTTTCGTTACATTTTATTCATGTTTAAGTTGGTTCTGTTAACATCTCTCCTCCTGTTCTTGTTGCTCCCTGTTATTGTTTCATAGAAGCTATGTGCTTGCTGCATATAACCACAGAATCTCAGTAATATTCAACAATAAGCATACATTTTGGTGGTTGGCTGATCCAGGCTAGGCAGATCCGCTGATCTTGAGTCAGTTCCCTTTGTCTCTCACTCTTCTCCTGGGACCAACAGCAAGGCGATGGCAGAGGCACGAGAGGCCACACTCACTGACATATGCACGTTTGAAGCCCCTGCATGTGTCATGTTACCCTAATGATGGCAAAAGCCAAAGCCCTAAAACCAAAGGGTTGGAAATACACCTCTCCGACTAAAGTAGGGGGGGAAGAAGTGATTATTCTGAATAGTCTACTACATCGTGTTTCTTGTATTTTTTGAGAAATCTTAAGTCTCTTAAATGTTTCTTGCTTGCTTTAAAATTTTTTAAAATAAACGTTCTTCCTCTGAGACCTCAAAGCAATGCTCATTTTCCCGTAAAATACAGAATATATTCACAAAACTCATAGTGATTTTATTACTTAACCTTGCATGGGAAGAAATATCTTCAGATCTGCTATTTATCACCAGGCACTGTGGAAAGAATTCCTTAGCACCTCCCCTACCCATCACTTCACTTTCTATTAAGGTACTGACAGATACCCTAGTCAGAGCTAGTCTTGAAGTTATGTCTCAGGTACATATCCCTAGCTCAATTCTGTGTGCCTGCCAGTTTTTCTAGTGCCCAACTGCTAAAAAGAGGTAGAAACTTCTCTTCCTCTGTCAGGGTCCCTGACTAACCTGAAGCATCATACGCAAATTTGGGATTTTTTATTCACACAGGATAAGACTTGAAAGACTTTATTCCCAGTACATACTGCTTCCAGTGCTCGTCTTGTCTATATCTGAAAGAAAAAGTGTGAACATGTGTATTTCAGTAGATAGTGCTAAAATACCCTCTGAAAAGATCTGTCCATTCTAAAGAAATGTTGGAAGGACACGTACTATGCACAGCTATCTAACGTGTATTAAAAACTCCAATGTTCTACCATCTTAAGTTCTAGTATTATTCCCTACCAGGCTAACAAATTTCTTGAGACTATCCATGCCATTAAATATAGGGCTATGCTATAACCAACCAAGGAATAAAAGTGTTCTCTCTGAACCTTTCCTAAACTCTTCAAGAAAAAGCACAGCCTAAAGCTGAACATAACCCTTAGTAACGAAGAATCTTATAATTCAATCACTACATCTATTATTTTTTTAAGAGACAGGGTCTTCTTGCTGTTGCCCAGGCTAGAGTACACTGGAGAAATCATAGGTCACTGCAGCTCAAATTCCCAAGCTCAAGACATCCTCTCATCTCAGCCTTTGGAGTAGTTCGGATTACAGGTGCACACCATTCCACCCAGCTAATTTTGGTCTTTTTTTGTAGAGACGAGGTCTTGCTCTGTTGTCCAGGCTGGTCTTGAACTCTTGGGTGCAAGTGATCCTTCCACCTCGGCCTCTCAAAGTGCTGGGATTACAAGCATAATCCACTGCACCCAGCAAATACATCTACATTACTACGCTTCTTATATATCCTTACAGAAAAGAAACATAATAAATGTAGAATGGATGAACAAACTTCAAACGTCAGCCTCTCAGAACATGGAGTATTTGCTATTAGAAAACCATCCTCAAGTTTCAGAGACATTACATTAAAGGAAAAGTAAAATAAACTACAACATTCTGGAAAACAAAGAATATTCCTTCCAATCCTACACTGCCACAAGACACTATAGCAAAGATCCTGTTTAACCAACTTCATTTTCCCTTTTTCCTTGTTACGCTGCACAACTCAGCTAGTCTATTTGATGTACAGGTGCCGGTGCAGTTCATCTATGAGAACCAAGTGAAGGTTGATCTTCTTGCTGTGAAGTTCTAGTCGAAGGTCACTCAGTCCTTCCACCTGGAGCAAAGGGCCCTCCAAAGACTCAACTGCTGACACCAGCATGTCAGTAGCACTGAGATAGTGCTTGCTGGCCATGCACTGTTCCAGCTTTTGAGGCACTTGCTTAATATTCTCAATTTCATCCAGCAAGTTCAGGACGTTCATCCAGGAGAACTCCAGCACTTTGAGAGGCCGAGGGGTCTTTGCCTTTGCTGACTGTGCTTCTGTATTTCCCACCAGCTGCTTCTGCCGCCATCCTGGGCATGGGGAGAGCCGTTAGGGTCCCATGGGCTTCCCTTTGTAGGTGACCTGGCCTTTGTCTCTGGCTGCCTTTAACATACTTTCTTTCATTTGACCTTGGAGAATCTGTTGATTATGTATCTTAGGGTTGATCTTCTCATGGAGTATCTTACTGGGGTTCTCTAGATTTCCCGAATTTGAATGCTGGCCTGTCTTGCTGGGTTGCTGGAGTTCTCCTGGATGATATCCTGATATATGATTTCCAAATTAGTTCCATTCTCCCTGTCTCTTTCAGGGTACTATGGTCACTACCTGGGTGCAAAAAACCCATGTAAGAAAACTGCATATGTATCCCTTGTATCTACAACAAAAGCTGAAATTTTTAAAAAAGAGAACACTGATATTTTGCTGTTGTTGCCTACCAGTGTAGATAAGAGAACAATATTTGCTAATTAATTCTGGTTTGTATAACACTATGTCTGTGGAGCACAGAGCTCTTTCACTTTTGGAAGGAGTTTATCTTCTATCCAATTGACACACAAATGGCTTTATCTAGCATCTGTGACCTGTTATCTGTAGCTTCCAGGTAAGTACCTTCTATTTACTTTCTGGCCTAGTTACACACTTTAAATACTAAACTTAAATTTCAACTGAATTCGTACTTAAAATAAATAATTTCATAAATTGTAGCTATAGCCCATATTTTATTTTCATAGTAGGCACTACTAGTTTGACAATATTCTTTAAAATATCAAACAAAATTATAGAATATGATAAGTATATATAGTTTATTTGCAAAGTTATCCCAGACAGTGGTAGGGAAGAACCAGGGAGATTGAAATATGATAGGAGAAAAAGTCATTATAATTATGCAGAATCATGTTTGCAGCTGCTGTGGGTGATTGATGTTCAGTGTGGATGGACCATTGTGAGAAGACATATAAAATGCACCTCAGGATGGTTTGCTTAAAGGATATTGTCTGGCCGTTGACCTCTGGTCTGCATTTAGTTGAGGATTGTGCTATTGGGTGTTAAATCTTAGTAATTTTCTGATTGAGCACGTATAAATGCAGAGTGAGATTCCATAGTCATTCCATGATATAGTGTCAGAGAAGCCCTGCAACAGAAACTGAGAAACATGTAGGACAGCTGGATATGACGTGCTGTCAGCATGAAGTGAGATTGAAACTCGCACAGTGCTATTAGGCACTGTATGGTGGAATCAGATCTGAGGGTGAGACAATGTGAGGCAGTGCTCAAGATGAGTTTCATAGAGTCCGCCCATTGGACTACTCAAAATCTCTTATTGCATCCCTTACATTTTTATGAGGTAGCTAACTGCCTTCTCTACAAACTACAATACATGAAGGCAATGAATGGAACATGCTATAGTCCCTGCTGTTGCAACTGGTCTAAAGTCTATATTGATATTTATTGTCTCATTCTTCTACCTGCAGTTTATTTTTCTCTCACTCTCAGCCATCACTTTAGTTATTACAGGTCACTTGTCTGTTCGGATGAATAAAAATTTCAGCCTCAAAGGCTTTGGGCCCTAGGTTAACTTGCTTTTGCCAGGCTATGATATCTATAATATTCATTTATCATTATTATGAGGCATGAATGCAAAAAGAAATACCTTAGTATCCTTGGGTTCTAAAAATTTCTCTCTACCTTAATCAAGTAACAGTAAACCTAGCTCCACATGGTAATTGGGGTCAGTTTTCCCCAGTAATAGTAACTGTTTTTTTTCTGCTTTTTGGTGCCTTTCATAAAAAATCCAAAAGAGCTAGGTGGCAGAGTGTCGTAGCTTCATGTTCAATGGCATCCTTCCACACTCCTTTTATAGAAGCATTCTTCTTTACTGAAAGCAAAGTCTCAAATCTGGCAGAGTCTAAGGGCTTAAGGATGAATAGCCAAAGTCCACAAGTGTTGGAGAGAGGTAGCAATTCCAGTGTTGCCTGGTACAATTTATTTCAGCTACTGAGGATGCAGAATCATATTATATCAGCTATTGGTTTAATGAATATACTATATACTGGTGGATCATGGTCCAATCTTTTAGAGTGAGTTCCCAAGTTGAACCTTCACTGGGTCTCTGCTAGGCCATTCAACTAGGTTGACTGATTTCAGATTATATGATAGATGGTAGAACTGATAACCCTAGTGTAAGAGGGCTAATTTAATTTGCCTGCAATAAAGAGGCTGGATGGTACTGTACATATCAAGGGCTCAGTGTCAGTCTCTGCTGCTAGCAGACTGGGCATTCAGCATAGAGTTAGCTATATCAATCTTTGTGAGAGGAAACTCATGTCTAGCTTTCATTTCGACTATCATAGCCACTTTATTCAATGTACCATTCAAAAAACACTGGAGTAGCTTAGGTGAGAGGCTGGCTTATATCCATAGGATAAATTATTCTGTTCACTTAGATGTTGAAGAGCTCCTCAACATTAATGTGTGTCACAAACTTTTTTATCCTTTACCCATTCCATAGGTCATCCCCACGCCTCTACTCTAGACCCCCTTGTCTCCAATTTCAGTTTTGCTAATTCTAGATTTCAGATCAGCCAGTGAATACGTTTATCACTGCTCAGACATCTGTGGCTATCCATACTTTTGGACATTCCTTCAGTTGCTTAAAACAATAAACTTATATTTTAATTAATAACCCAAAAAAGTGTCAGCTAGATAGTTTTCTTTTCCTGGATCAAGGTTGGTTTATTTCAACCAAGGTTGTTCATGCACCTGCAGTCAACTGGTGGATCAGCTGGGAGACGGCTGGTGTAGGAGGGTCTTACTCTCGTGTTTGGTAGTTTGTTGTCTTTTGGCTAGGGCAATTGGAGCCACATGGCAGTTATCATCCAGAAGATCATCTCAGACTTCTTCACATAGTGATATCAGGGTTCTGAAACAGAGAAGAGAAGCTTATTGAGTACTAGGCACAGAATTTGTACTTATGCTGTGTTTAATGAGTCAAACAAATCACCATGCCCACTCATTGTCAAGGAAAGGGGAAATAGACGTTATCATTTAATAGGAGCAGTTGGAAAGTCAGAAAGAGCAGGATAAATCATTTCAGTCATTTTTGCAATTAATTAACTATATACTAAATTTATAAACAGGTGTACTAGTTAAAACGTAACCACCCTACTTTTGTCCTTTAGAGATATCCATGTACAAGTCAGGTAGAGGCAGTAGCAGGCTGCTTTTGGTTTACAGTACATATTGAGTATTGAGCCTACCAAACTGTAAAACAGGTCCTGGAATATTTCCACTATTTTCTCACAGCTGCTCATGGAGAACCCCATATGAGGAAGATGCTTCAGTGCAACAGAGGAAGGTGACATACAGTTTGGGCTATCTGCTTGCACAACTTACTTGAGACCTTGAAAACAGTCTATTTTATAATGGATTGCTGTTGACTTGGTAGATGTCATAATAACCAGCTCATGATCTAGTGGTATAGTCACTTGATGTCCCTTAGTTATGTGCTTAGTTCTACTAGGGTCTGGTAACACACCTAAGTGTGCTTTTCCAACAAGTTGTGCTCTGCTACAGAAAACAAGGTCTTGCTTTCTGAGATCCGTGTTATGACTGTTTAACTGAGGTTAACTAGAGAATTCACATAGCGTCCTCATCCACTACAGATACCTCTAAAACCATCAAATCTACTAGATCATATAGCTTGAGCAACAGGACCGCTTTCACTTGATTCTTTTAAAGCGCCTTTGTGATGTAAGGCATAAAATTAAGGCCCAATATTATAAACTTCTTTGACATCTGAAACCAGAAGGACATCAAAAGGCCTAACTGAAAAGTTTTAATCCATATTCTGTCACTACAGATACGGTCTCCTAGAGAGACTGCCCTCCTTAACAAAGGGAGTAGGCACAATTGTTGCTTATCCCAGAGTAGCAGGTTTCAGTTCTCTGTCAAATTATTCAAACAAATCAATCCCAACCTCTCATGGAAACAGGAGCCACCTCACCTTCTTTACACTATGAAGCATAACTCCCACAGCCCCTCTTGTCTACTCTGTTCCGAAAGGCAATCTCAACATTGCCGTGAGTCATGTGTAGTGTTTTTTTCCTTTGGGCTATGAGTACATGTGACTAGTAAATTTCCATTGATCTCATCCGTCTAGTGTTGTGTATCTGATCATTCCTATAACCCTCGGGTCTTCCTTAACAAATGGGCTAATAAGGAGGCAATTAGAAAGACCTTACTTACTGCTCAGAACCCCAATTAAAACAGTGCATTTTGAAACTTATGATAAATGAGAAGAACAGTTTTTCCAACTGTGACATATTATAAACCACAGCATTAAATCAGGACTACCAGTTGCTGTATTGATTTCTTACTGGATCTTTGACAAAGCAAACAAAAACACAAAGTGGGAAAGCACACCCTATTCAACAAATGGTGCTGGGGTAATTGGCAAGCCACATGTAGAAGAATCAAACTGGATCCTCATTTCTCTCATTGTAAAAAAATCAACTCAAGATGGATCAGCAAAGTTGACAGACTACCCACATAGTGTGAGAAAATCTTCACGATTTGTACTTTCAACAAAGGATGGATATCCAGAATCAACCAAGAACTCAAACAAATCAACAAGAAAAAAACCTAACAAACAATCCCATCGCAGCTTTTTAAATGCTATATTTTAAGCAGTTTTTTTTTCTTTTGAGTACCCCGGGCTTTCAAACAACTTGATAATATGGAGATTGTTGCCATGTCTGTGTTGAATCCTGAAAGAATAAAACATAGGGGAAACAATATTGTCAAATCTACTTGCTTCCTCTGAAAATCTTGAGAAGCTTAACTTTCTTATAAGTGTAGCATCTTTTATTTTGGATTATGATTACGATTATCTTTTGGGGCTATAATCTGTTAACCTTGTTTCTTTTTACTACAGAAGGTATTGAAAAAAGATCTCTCCTCATTTTCAGACTAGATCGGGTGAGTTCAGGGTGGTATGGTCATAGACCTCCCCTCATTTTCTATGTATATAAGTTAAAAGATCCATTAAATGGCTTAGTTTTTATTCAGACTATCTTTGCCTTAAGCTTTTGTTGTCTTTCAGTTATTTAAAAGTTGTATTAACATCCTTTTTAAACCATACATCTGTATAAATTTTATATTTGTGTTAAAAATCTGTCTTATATAAAGTACAATTATTTTGAATGTAGTAGAAGAAAAAGAACACAAACATCATTTTAAAGGAACTATTCTAAGACATTTTATTAATCAGAGAATTAATTAGACTGAAAACTCTAGATAAAAAATTGAACACTGATATTTGAGTCACCTAAATGACCAAACCAGCTAGAATATAATAAAGATATTTGAACACATAATTAAAATGATTAAAATAATTTAGTCAACAGTCAATTCATACACTCAATAAATTAAATAAATTTGTAAAATTAAAATTTTATTTTTTTTTGATGGAAATAGAAAACCTCCTCCAAAACTTTTTGAACTTAATTCTTTTACCTGTGAAATGTGGATAATACGTATTTCAAATTATGATTGTGAATAACCAAATGAAATAATGTATTAACCGAATGCAATTTAAATATGAAAAGTAATTTTTACTCACTCTGTAGGTATGTATTGATTGAATCACTTTCTTAAGCATGACACAAAAGTATATTGTAGCTGTGTTACTTCGGGAAAAATTTATCTTCCACTTTGTTCTGTTGTCCAATAATTTGAAAAATGAGGGAGGAAACATTTGTACTCATTCAAGTATTAATCACTTTTTTAGAAATGATTTTTGTATGAATCATTTTCTACTTGAAGGATTATTGGTTCTCAGAATGGTCAGTATCATGATTGATTTTGTGGTGTCTGTGGAGGCAGTGAAGGTAAGTAAGCAATTTTCCTGTGTGAAAAATAATTAAAACTCTATTAGGAGAATTGTGAGATTGAGCAGTGTTTTCAGCCTAAAACCATAAAGCATTCAGTCTTAATGATGACTACTTTTAATAGTGATATATTGCATTCACAGTAAAACAGTGGTATATGGCATTCACAGTAAAATATTGTTCCTTTGCAAAAATGCATTGTTTCTGAAGTCAGTACATGCATATTTACTGATATTTCAAAAATAGACTTTTTATATGAAATTGCCTTCGACTTTAGACATTTTTGGTTAAAAAAATCCACTTATCAGCATCATTAAATGCTAAATGTAAAATTTATGTATAAAACACTACATAAGTATTTATTATGATGAAAATTATATCATGATATCTTCTCATTATAAGTTAATAGCTCTTAGTGATTTTTGAGATTAATATCCAAGGCTAGACTTTTATTTGAAAACTTGAAAATATGTTTTATATTATTATTATATTTTGTTATCATTTTTAAAGCTTGGCAAATGTGAATTTGCTTCCCCACCTTTCAAATTGATTGTATTTCATTCAGAAAAAGCACACATGGACACAAATGTGGGAACAGCAGACACTGCAGACTATTAGAGTAGGGAAGGAGGAAGCAGAGTGTAGGTTGAAAAGCTACCTATTGTGTACTATGCTCACTCTCTGGGTGCAATAAACCCATGTAAGAAAACTACATATGTATCCCTTGTATCTAAAACAAAAGCTGAAATTTTTAAAAAAGAGAACACTGATATTTTGCTGTTGTTGCCTACCAGTATATATAAGAGAACAATATTTGCTAATTAATTTTGGTTTGTATAACACAATATGCCTGTGGAGCACAGAGCTCTTTCACTTTTGGAAGGAGTTTATCTTCTATCCCACTGACACGCAAATGGCTTTATCTAGCAACTGTGACCTGTTATCTGTAGCTTTCACGTAAGTACCTTCTATTTACTTTCTGGCCTAGTTACACACTTTAAATGCTAAACTTAAATTTCAAGTGAATTCCTACTTAAAATAAATAAATTCATAAATTATAGCTATAGCCCATATTTTATTTTCATAGTAGGCATTATCAGTTTGACAATATCCCTTAAAATATCAAACAGAATTATAGAATATAATAAAATAGTATTTTTGTACTTCTTTTGAAATTTATTATATTAAATTGTATAATTTAATATAATAAATTATATTATTTATTATATTAAATAAATTGCATTAGTATAAGTGAAAACAATTAAATACAAATACTTGTATTATTTAGTCACTAATATAAGTGTAAACAATTAAATAAGGAATGCTCCTGCAAAAACCTGCTCCTGCAAAGCTTCTCTGACCCATTCTGCTTGCTCAGTTATGCAATCGTAATGCCAAGGATGTCCTCAGGAAAGAACAACTGCTTTTTGCTGAGAGTCATGTGAGAAGCAATATCTATAGGAAGACTTGCACACAGTGGGGGCTTAACAGTCACTTTTTGAATGAATGTACAAATAACTGCTGGAATGACTAGGAGAATTTTAGATAAGACATCGTAAGCCCACTTCTATAAAAGAAACTACTTGTATTAAGTATGTTTTTATGACTCACACATAGGCTGCCCTTTAGATAAGTGAATCCCTTAAGTGAGCAGATAATTTTGTCAAGTATCTCATACTTAAGAAGATAAAGTGAACTTCCCAAAGATGTGTACTGAGTCATTGACAGACATGAACATTTATATTAGAATTTAATTGCTAACAAACTCTCTTACTCATATGACAAACAATACTTGAAACTTTAATTAAAACTGAAAGTTAGGCTTGAGGACTTTGAGTAATCTTATTGAATTCTTCAAGAAACAAACATAAAACATTAACATGGAACAAAAAGTCTAATTCAATGAAGAAAGGACTTAGAAATAAGTTATAACTTTCACTTTTTAAAATCTTATTTGAATGTTAGGTTTCTTTCATGCATGACCTACGGAGTTCACGCATTGCTATGACTTCTGCACAAAGGGACTGTAATAACCTAATAAAAAGTGCTTTGATAAGGGTGAATTGCTTCATAGTGATTCAGGCAATGATATTCAGATTGTGGTCCACGGACCTGAGTAGTTTCATGAACCTGTGCTGGTCCATGAACTGTTGGCTAGTATAGATATTGAAAACTTGCATAGTGTTTAATAAAGTTAAATGTAATACATAGGAGCTTGTATTTTACGTATTTTATTTTTTCTAGTAATTTGTTCTTATTGTACTTAACAGAAACTGGTCTTTCATTACTGATAGTTTAAGAAGCATTGATCTAGGCCAAAGTGAACCTTAGAAATAGTCTCTCAACACTTTTATTGAACATGTTTGTTTGTTTGTTTGGAGACTGAGTCTCACTCCGTCACCAGGCTGGAGTGCAGTGGCATGATCTTGGCTCACTGCAACCTCCGACTCCCGGGTTCAAGTGATTCTGTTGCCTCAGCCTCCCAAGTAGCTGGGGCTACAGGCATGCACCACCACACCCAGCTAATTAAACATGTTTTAAATGTATAAGGTGTCACATCAGGAGCTGGTCATACAAAGATGAATAAGGCTGAGTCTTCTATGACCCAGCAGTGGAATGCTGGGTGAAAGGTGGTAGACTATATTGCAGTTTTTAAGACATTGGGTTTTGTAAGTGTGACTCTCGGCTCTGATTTTTGCTAGGTGCATAATCTTAGGCAAGTTACATAATCTCTCTTTCGGATCTGCAAAATGGGCATGGTAAATAATGCTTAACTGATGCAATTGCCATGAGGATTAAACAAATCAATGTATGTAAAGTGATAGGAATAGTGCCTGCTATAAAGGATGTGCTTAATGAATACTAGCTATTATTTGTAGGGGAGAAACATCTATATGAGAAACTATGATACAGGGTAGATGTCACAAAAGTTATGCTATAGTTGCAAATAAATTTCCATGAGTGATGCAGGCTTCACAAAAATGGGAACATTGGAGTTGATCTTTGAAGAATGAATATGATTTGAGCAAATGGAGAACGGTTGGAGGAAGCTACTTTGAGTAGTAATACTTAATATTTTACAAATAATTTATTTGCTTATAGTTTTCTAGAGGAACTGAGTAGGTAATTAATAATTTTCTGAAAAAAATATTTACTATAAAATTGACACTCTAAAAGATTTGCAATTTTATCATTTTCATTTTTCTTGATGTAGGTGGTTGGTTCTTCACTTTTTCTAGAGATTTATTGCTGAAAAGCCACAGAGAAGAAGTTTGATTAGATATATATTTTTTTTATTGTTTGACCTTCTTGAATTGCTAGACGGGGATTACAAAAGTCTTCCACAGTAAACCTATTAAACTAACCACATTTTCCTTAAAGTTAAGGAACCAATTATTCAAGTGTAATCAAAAGACTAAATTTTATTGGCATCTTGCATTTCTAATTGACTTTGAATTTGTGTGATATAAAAAGATAAAATGATACAGCTGGAGAAGATGCAGTTGGTTGATGACTTAAAAGCATATGATTTTGAAATTTTGCTCCATATTAGTCTTTTATTCAATAAAACTGAAGGAAAAACTTGTACCTCTAGCACCAAAGGATCTCCGTCTCCCAGGATATATCGCTCAGTCTAGTACTACTTACTAGCTATGTTTTGGGTTAAATAGGTTTTGTGTGATGGCACAGGAATGCAGCCACCATTCATAACATTAAGATCTCTACATTCTAGATAACAGTCGTTTGGAATTCCTCTAAGTAATAAATGTATAATGTGTAGACTTCCCCTATCTAATTCCTTAGAAATGTGAAGTACAACTAAAGACCAGATATGGTTGTGTTACAAATAAATAATCACTCATTAGAAGTTGTGTTTGTATTTCATTGATTTCTACTTTTGTGTATGTATGTATCTGTATGTCTATCATAATCAAGCAATAACTGGATAAAGTAGATAAGGTCTGGAAATGTTGGAGTAGGAAGGTTACAAAATATATTCAAATAAATGAAATAAACATTGCAGAACAAATATGCTAATTATTTTGTGTTTGAGAAAATAGTTTATTATTGTAATTAAATTATCTGAAGTATGATTAAGTTTAGGGTTTTTTCCTAATTTTAAAATTTTAATTATTATGGATACATAATGTTGTACATATGTATAGGATACATGTGATACTTTGATACAAGCATACAATGTGTAACGGTCAAATCAGGGTAATTGGAGTATCTATCACCTCAATCATTTATGATTTCTTTGTGTTAGAAAAGTTTCAATTTTACTCTTCTGGTTATTTCAAAATACACAATAAATTATTGTTAACAATAGTCACCCTCTAGAGTTTGTTTTTCAACTGAGGTAGAGATGAGGGAAGGTAGTATTAAGGTAGTAGTTAAAAACATCAGATTTAATATTAAATGGATCTGCCTTTAAGTCCCAGCTCTACGACTTACTAGCAGTGTGGTCTTGTGAATATTAAATGAGATATAAAGGGCATAGCACAATATCTGACACACATGAGAGCTCAAGAAGTGGTCTGTTGTTAGTTTCTTCACCCTTAAGACTGTGTAAGCCTTGTAATCTACTAAATGCGGTAAGCAGAAAGGATTCATTTCTGCATCCGATTTTCTCTTTATTCCAGACTTCCATGGAGCTAGAGCTTATAGTGTTGCCAGCTGTGTATGTCTCACTAATTTTGAAAAAATAATTCATTTTTTTCTTATAGGTTATTCATGCTCATTGCAAAATATTCATAAATTTGAGAAAAATAAAACACATAATTTATGCATAAACACACAGGTAAAACCATGAGAAATATTTTGGTGAATATCTTTCCAGGATTTTTCTTTCTATATGTTGTTATAACATTTAAAAAACAGGGTAAGGAATCCATCATAAAGGAGAAGGAAAAGGCTGAGCTTTAATTCCAGAGCAGACTTGTTCTGTTCCTTTTATGGCAATAAGGCAAAGTTTGTGTTCACGTAGAGCACCACATAGCAGCGGTCTTTGACGAGTGTAAAGTGGCTTGTTTATGCAAAGATCTATGAAGGTCATCCCTCTCTGAGCCTAGAAACTTTTCTCCAAACACTAGTAAACTTTGGGCTTAATTATAACATGTTCTTTTAGGCAAGCCTTATGCTAGACTAGTACATTGCTTTTTAACTTCGGTTGATTGAATTCCTCATGAACAATTTAAGAATTACAACCAAATGCAACAACTGACTTTTTCAACATTTTGTGATGAACTCTTTCCCTTAGTCCCCTTCAGGTTATGATATTATATCAATCTGCCTAAAATTAGGTTTCATTTGTACAAAATAATGTACATTTTAATATTGATCCAAAAAGTTTTCATCTATAGATTAAAATTTCACTAGAGTAAAGGCATATAAATTCTCTGTTCTTCAATGTTCTCAAATGTGTGAAATGATTTAAATGTAAAGTATTTATTGCTTTAACTTGTGTCCAGATAGTTTGGTTACCTACTGATAATAACCTGGTGTTTATTCTGATTGTTCTTTTTATTTATTTTTTACTTTTTAATTTTTTGGGCACATGGTATGTGTATATATATATGGGGTACATGCAAAGTTTTAATACAGGCATACAATGTGAAATAATCACATGGAGAATAGGGGATCCATCACCACAAGTATTTATCCCTTGTGCTACAAACAATCCAGTTACATTCTTTTGGTTATTTAAAAATGTACAATTAAGTTATTACAATTGTGCTATCAAATAGTAGATCTTATACATTCTTTATAACTATTTTGTATACCCATTAACCCTTCTCACCTTCACTCAATTTCCCCATTACCCTTCCCAGCCTCTGGTAATCACCTTTCTAATCTTTATGTCTAAGAATTCAATTGTTTTAATTTTAAGATCCCACAAATAAATAAGAACATGTGATATTTGTCTTCCTCTGCCTGGCCTGTTTCATTTAACATAATAATCTCCAGTTTTGTCCATGTTGTTGCAAATGACTGAATTTAATTCTTTTTTATGGCTGAATAGTACTCCATTTTGTATATGTACCACATTTTCTTTATCCATTCATTTATTGATGGACATTTAGGTTGCTTCTGAATCTTAGCTATTGTGAATAGTGCTGCCATAAACATGGTGGTGCAGATATCTCTTTGATGCACTGATTTACTTTCTTTTGTGTATATATCCATTAGTGGGCTTGCTGGATCTTACGGCAGTCCTATTTTTAGTTTTTTGGGAAACCTCCAAATTGTTCCTCATAGTGGTTGTTGGCTGTCCTAAGTTTACATTCCCACCAAGAGTGTACTAGTGTTCCCATTTCTCCACATCTGCACCAGCATGCTTTACTTTGTTGTTTTGTTAAAAATGATTTTAACTAGGATGAGATAGTATCTCCTTGTGGTTTTGATTTTCATTTCTCTGATGATTACTGATACTAAGCATTTTTCCTTATGCCTGTTGGACATTTTTATGTCTTCTTTTGAGAAATGTCTATTCAGATCTTTTGATCAATTTTAATAGGATTATTTGTGCATTTTTTGGTATTGAGTTGTTTGAGTTCCTTATATATTCTTATTATCAATCTTTTGTCAGTTGAATGGTTTCCAGATATTTTCTCCTATTCTTTAGGTTGTCTCTTCATCCTGTCAATTTTGTGGAAAATGAGTTGATTGTAAATGCATGGATTTTTTTCTGCTTCATTGGTCTATGTGTCTGGTTTTATGCCAGTACCATGCTGTTTGGTTACTATAGCTCAGAAGTATAATCTGAAATCAGGTAATGTGATGCCTCCAGTTTTGTTCTTTTTGCTCAGGATTTCTCTGGCTATTGAGAGTCTTCATGTGGCTTTGTGTAAATTTTAGGATTGCATTTTCTCTTCCTGTGAAGAATGTTATTAATATTTTTATAGGTATTACTTTGAATCTATAGATTGCTTTGGCTAGTATGTACAGTTTAACAATATCGATTCTTCCAATCCATGTTTGCTTTTTACACATAGAAATACTACTGATTTTCCTTTATTTTATCTATACTACAATGAAGCTAAAGAGAAGCATTATTTGCACATGCAAATATTGAATTATGTTTTAAATTCAATATGAATTCATATTTTGTTTTGTAATATATTTTTGCATTTCTTTCTTGAAAAGGAAAAATTCATTTATATGTTTTTATAAATTTTAACATTTTTCATAACTCATAATTATGCATAATGCCATTAATATATTTTCTCCATTTTATTATAGATAAAGAAACAAATAATACTTGGTTTTGATTGGTTGTTATTATGCAGAGGGGGGCCTTTGTGTGTAGCTAATTCAATTGGAATTTCAAAGACTCTTTGCTAAGACGTACTCTGATTCTCTCACCTCATGTTTATGTCTGGCTTCTGCCATGAGAAACCTATTTCTTGCTGGATTTTAGGTAGTCCCACTGGTTGGAAGTGTCTGAGGCAAGAGTGGATTCTAGTCAATTGTTTTTTCATCTTTCCAGAAATAAAACTTTAATTCAAATAACAAACAAGTATTTATGAGTTTCTACTAAACACTTAGCATTGTTCTCATTGTTATAGGACATATAAAAACATTTTAAAACAGGGTCCTTGCTTTCAGAGGTCTTACAATCTACTTAATGAGGAAAAGATATACATATGTGAAATAAAAAGTTGACGACAAAGGAAGTGTTTAAGTGTATGTAATGATTAAGAGCATTTACCCACAGTAAATACTTGATTTGGCCAGCGTTCCTGTGGAGAAAGGAAGGTTTGAGAACTGAAAGAATAGCAAGAAAAGTGTAGGTAGACAAAGAAAAGGAGGCTGGCTTCATGGTTCCCTCCATGTTGAAGACGTAGAGGCTGTAGCATTTTCTGCCTGGTTCCTCCTTTTGCCTTCCACATAAACTTGTTTTAAACTTCAATGTCATTAGATACTGCAGAGCTTCTGATTCATATTAACTACTTTAAGTGGTTAGGACAACTTCTAAGCAGGTACTCACTAAATCTTCCAGAATGTTGCCATAAAGTACTTATTTTTTTAAGTCTTCTGTATATGTGGAGATTTTTTTTTAACCACATTCACCTTCCAGGGCTATGAGCTCCTGCAAGACAGTGACAATGACGTATATATGTCTTTATTTTACTCAGTAACTAGCATAAAATGGGCAATAAATATTTATTGAAGACATTTTATTTCTCTATTAATTCATTTATCGTTAGTATTAATTGTCTCATGTGTGTCTTTTTAGAGAAAAGTAAGACTGGTAAAATATTTTGGAGACTTGTGGGAGTATTATTATTTGATAACTTGATCAAATGCCTAGTAGCCCAAATTAAAGTACTAGGCGTTTTCTTAAAAAATTACGGAGATACTAGTCTTTCTTTCACTATGAGAACTTGTTTATACTTCGACACATTATATAGTAAAGGCGAAAGCAAATAAATGGTATATTCATGGTTGAATAATTATCTAAATGGAAAACAGTTCTTACTTTCTTTAACATCCTTGTTATAATCTTTTTTAAAACTTCAATTTTTATTATTTGCTTCCTAAGTGGCTTTCCTGAAAAAGTCACATTTCTCTATTATAAAGATAGTTTTGTTGAAACAAAGCTTTGGAATTTCACAGTGAAAAGACAAAGCAATAAAAACGAAAAAGGGCAACCAAAGGTCAGGGTCTGATGAATAAAAATACTCTGTTGTATATAACAAGTGTGAGGCACCATCTGATAGTGAAGGAAAAAGTAATGAAAAAGGTAGGAACAGCAAACCTCATAAAGTATATGAGAATTATTGCCAAGTTACAGCACAGAAAGTGCCCAATTATAAGAAGCAAAATTTAACCCAGGCAGGCTTTATTTGCTTTGCATGGAGAACTACAGAAACCATGTCTGATTATTACTGATGATTGACACAGACCTTTCTGACAAGTATTCTAAACAATAGATTCTAGTTCTAGGCATTATCCAGAGAGGTGAATAGTTATAACTTAATTTCAAAAAAATTTACGATCGCGCCATATAGAGTTTGTTGTATAAAGAGAAATCATAAGATATACAGACTGCATGAAATGAAACATACCTAAACAAATGTGTTTAACAATTCATCACAGATTTTGTTGTGCTTTAGATGTTTGTCTGTTTTTTTATAAAGTACAAACTTAGGTGGCTTAAGAAACTCTTGTTGTTAGAAGGACATTAAGAATTTATTTTTAATATGTAAAATAAACATATCTATATAGAGTAATTTTTGTCTATTTTAATGAAGTGGCATTGTTTAATGGAAAGGCCATGAGCTCTGGAATCAGTCAAAGTTCAGTTCAAATCTCTGCTCTACAACATACTAGCTGTTTAATTTTGGGCTAGCTAATATTTGCACTTTATATATTATTGTGAGGTTATAGTGAGGATTATACGGAATAATATAAAAGTAATTTTAATATAGTAAACATTCAAATATCAGCAATTTCAAATGTTTTATTAGGAAAATGCTATATTTAATAGTTAATAAATCAGAATACATTTTTATTTTGCTTTATCCTTAAATTTTACTTGAATAACTTTTCTTTACTTGACCTTGCCACTTTGACTAGCTGCTCTTTCCTTAGAAAAAGAAATGAATAAACCATATTTCTGATTTTGCACAATTGATCTTTCATCTCCACCACTCTTAAGCCTTTTTAAGGTGACATTTCTGCAAAAGAATTAGAAAATGCTTAATATGTGGGAGGCTTAAAACCACACATATTTCATTTATCTTTTATCTGGCAATTGTTGTTATGAGACATGTAAATGTGTTATGTCTATACTTAAAAAAAGAATAGAAAAATTACAATTAAATTTTTAAAATACATGCAAGTTTCTAACTTGGTATATACACTATAAGGATGATGTTATGTTACCTTAGATCATAAAGTGATTGAGAACAGGAATCATGACATGAAGGGAAATCACACAATGAACGATAGTGGTCAGTGATTAAAAGCTGGAAACAAAGAACTATCCCGTGCTGAAAAACACCAGGCAACATGTAGTATTTCAGGAATTTCAGCAGTAGCTCAATGTGAAGCTGGCTCCCCTAGTATTTGATTATTCCATTTCTCTCAATTACAAATTGACCCAAAAGAATGGACATCTGTGGTTACTGAACTGCTTTAATTATTTTTTTCTTATTTTACAGAATAGAAAATAAAAATAAAGCCTGTATGATGATAACAGGTGGAAAAACAAGAAAGTGATGAGAATTATCAAGTCACCAAATGCCATTTATTAGAAGAGATTATTGAACGTCATTAAATAAATAATAAGGAAATGAATTCTCTTGAGATTAATTAGCACTTGACAATTCACTTAAGTCTTTTGATGCTCACATTATTTTTAAATATTTTAATATTTTCCAGAAACTTAAAAAAATAAAAATAAATACATAAAATTTCACTGGCCAAATAAAAACATTATTTATGAGACATATTTATAACAGGAACTCAACTTCCTTCTTCAAAATTAGCACACAGAACTACAACTGAATGCAAAAAGTCTGTAACAGATTGAGAGCAGATTGTTGACTATCACATTTTTGAAAGACTGGTTGCTTACTAGGTGACCAAGCCTATCTGCTTGAAGTAGCTGAGGCTAAAATGAAAATACTGCAATTAAAAACATTAAAAAAAATTTATATTGGAACACCGAGTATCATCATGAACCTCTTCTAGATGCTGTAAGAGATTGTAAACAATTTAGAGAACAAAGAAGCAACATCATTGTTGCTTGACAGGAGAGGCAGTACTTTAGGACTAAACTGACAAGAGAGAAAATGCAGTTTGACAGATAAATTGACGTACATTGGTAACAATGCTTGATTCTGAATGTCACAAATACTTTGAAATAATATCTTCAAAAATTGAAACAATAACCAGAAAACATCTTTTTATAAATTGCTGTGAAAAAAAGCTTCTCATAGTCTCCTCTTGCTTCTAAAGTGAAACAGCCATGAATGTTTCTTAAAACAGAGGGAGGGAGGTTATACTGGACTGATGCTGAACGTCAGAAAAGTTATCTATCCAGCTGATGAAAAAATCATAAAAGTGCAAGTCAGTAAGAAAATGTGACTGACTTTCAAGAAATGGAAAAGCAAAGCATCATGTTGACTGGACATGTTATACTTGAAAGATATTAAACCATCATTCACACAAATGAAATGCCTTGTGTTTATTTGAATTATATAAGTGTAACCACCCAATGGTTTCACCTTGCCTGCTTCCTAGACAGAGCCAATTTATCAAGACAAGGGAATTACAATAGAGAAAGAGTAATTTACGCAGAGCCGGCTGTGCGGGAGATGAGAGTTTTATTATTATTCAAATCAGTCTCACTGAGCATTGGATCAGAGTTTTTAAGGACAACTTGATGGGTGAGGGGAAGCCAGCGAACCAGGAGTGCTGACTGGTTAGGTAGGAGATGAAATCATAAGGAATTGATGCTGTCCTCTTGTGCTGAGTCATTTCCTGTGTTGGGGCCACAAGATCAGATGAGTCAGTTAATCGATCAGGGTGATGCCAGTTGATCCATCAAGTGCAGGGTCTGCAAAATATATCAAGCACTGATTTATGAGCAGTTTAGGGAGTGTCAGAACCTTGTACCCTCTAGCTATATGACTCCTAAACCGTAATTTCTAATCTTATGGCTAATTTGTTAGTCCTACAAAGGCATTCTAGTTCCCAGGCAAGAAGGAGGTTTGTTTTGGGAAAGAGCAGTTATCGTCTTTGTTTTATACTAGAAGCTAGATGGCGTTGGTTAGGTTAAGTCTCTTTCGTTGGCTCAGTCATAATTTGGCAAAGGCAGTTTCATAAGCATGTGGGCCCTGGAGACAACCCTTCTACTTCCTCACCTTGAGTCTTGAGCAAGTAACGTAACTTCCATGCCTTACTCATATGTAGCATGGAGATAGAGTGTCTATTACGTAAAGACGGATCTGAGAATTAATTGAAATAAAATAGATGAAACACTTAGAAGATATACTCATACAAAATAAGCACTTAATAAATTTAGCCATAATTTTATCTAAATATTAATAAGTACATTTTTTCCTTACCAGTCGGTTAAAAAAGAACAAGGATGAAGCTTATCAAATAGCACTTTCAAATCATTGGCTGTCTCAAGTAAGTTTGCTTCTAACTGAATTCCATGGGTTTAATTGGAGTGAAGCAATCCCAGAGAGTGTATAGTAACTTTAAGGAAAAATGCCAATAAATTATTACTGATATTAAACAAGTTGAAAAGGAATCATTTATTTCAAGAGCCCCTTTGTGCGTCTTGGTTTATCTAGAGCTAAAACTTGAACCTGTTTTTTTACTGATCACTGCTTTACCTTCTATGATGGTGTTTATGTATGGTAGTTTTCTGGCCATTTTCGTGATGGATTTCCAGAGTATATTAGTTTAAGCTAAAGGTTAACAACTTACGGTTTTTATGCTCTGAGTGCCACATTACAAGATTTAAAGTTGTTTGTTTATCCTGGGTTAGTGCTGGGCAAAATTGAGGATTAGACAACGCTGACTTATATCTTTAGATTACACTCAGATTCCTAGTTTGGCATTCTCCTTCTGGCTTTTAATATGAGTCATTTTCTGGGAATTTTTCATTTTTAAAGGGTTCTACTGGAGGTGGAAGAATATCTGTCTTTACTGTAGCTTCTGAAATGAGTACAGTGAAATGAATTGCTTTCACCCTTCCTCACGTCTTCAGTAGAGAAAAATTTAAAAATAATTTTGTGTAAAGAGGTGACAAACTGTTGCTCATCCCATGTACCGTATTCTCCCCATCCCTGCCTCTTACTGCCCACCCACAGGAAATTAGAAAAATATCTAAATATCTGAACCCTAAATGAATAATAGTAGGAAGAAAACCTTGCAGACCAGAAGCCATTTTGGTGGATTGAAAGGTGCACTGAAATGTTCTTAAGGGACTCTGGAAGGATTGTCCGACAAGAGGATAAAAATACAATTTTGAAAGTGTAGCAAATATAATAAAACAGGCCACATTTTCCTGAACATGAAATATTACTTTTATTAATAATGCTATGGTACTTTACAGGCTGCAAGAATGTATTTCTCCTTCTTAGCACCTACTTCTTAGTGATTTGCTGCCAACAAATGATTATAATATGTCGGTGCAACTGTATTTAAGGAGGACAGATAAGACAAAGCAGACAAGTAGTTCTCAGCCCACAAAAGGACATAGAAATTGTCATTTACTTAGAAAAATAAGCTTTTAGTAGTCTTGAAAATGTTATTGTATAAATTCTTGGAAAAATGGCATGTTTTACATGTCATAAAAGAGAGTAAAGCACCTTGAGTACCAGAAATTCTGATTTAATCTTCAAGAATGTTAGGATGATCGATTTTTCTTAAAGTTAAGTGTCAGTATTACTCTCACACATTCTCCTCTCTTCAGAATTATTACTTTTGCTATGAGCGTGAAATGCTATGTGGAAGCTAATATTTCTCAGAAGTGCTATACTAATACCTAGTACTTTGTGAAAATGTGGAGCAGTGTTTGTTAGTGACATTCCTATCTTCAGCTTCCTTGGTGTTTCTAGCATTGGAGGTAACCATGAATGGAATTGGCCTTACATTTGTTTCACTGTCATTTTTTGTCTTATTTGGAGAGCATTAGGTATGGTGAATATTGTTGTTTATGTAAAAACATGCCAGCTAAACTTAGGATAGTATCAGAAACAAAAAAATTAAAATTGCTATAGCAGACTATGTGATATTTCCATTTACATAGGAAGTGTATAATAGTAAGGGGAAGAAACAGTCTCTGGAGACAGACTACCTAAATTCAAATCGTAGCTTCTCTTTTCAGCCTTATGGCTCTGAGTAAGTTACAGAATCACTCTATGCCTTAGATCCCTCAACTACAAAATGAGAGTGGTAATACTGTCAGATTCTGCCAGCTATTGTGGGAATTACATGCAGAAAATGCATACAGCTTAACACAGAGCCGGGTACATAGTAAGCACAAGTAAATGTTAGGTGTGTTTCTTTTTCCTACTACTGATACTATTGCTACGGCTTAAGCTGCTGCTGCTGCTACTGTGACCACTACTACCAATACTAAACTATTCTAGTACAATAGAACAAATACGGATGCTCCTAGTACTACTACCACAAGTATCCAATACCGCTATTATTGCTAAAATGAGAACTGACTGGTTACTGTCATTCTTGTCTCTCTGAGGATTACATCTTCCCACCTCAACATAACTTAGAAGGAGTAAAAATCACTACTGCCTTCAACACTGTTGCTCCAACTTCCCATCCTAACCCATACGCATGTTGGTGATGCCTTGATGATGTCTGCGTGAGTGCTGTTGAAGTACTGACTGTATCTTGGAGAATGCTGACCCCAGCAGGAAAACACACACTGTGTCGTTTGTTTAAACCCTGCCCGAGGCCGAGTGATATCTGATGCCCCCAAACCAACCCTGCTATGTGACTGTACTGTTGGCTGCAGCTAAACCCTCTTCTCATTCCAAACCTTACACTGAAAAAAATCCCATTCATAAAGAGGTGAATATACACATATGTAGCATCTTTTTCAACCTGAAAGCATAACAGCTTCATTGCTAGTTAAACTGAGCTGTCTTTTTAATCTCACATTTTATAGGCTGCATAGGGATTCAGTTTAGAGTTTATAATCTTTTCTTGACATTTATATTCTGCTTCCCTCCTCCTTCACAAATGAACAGAGTCATTGCAGATTTTTCCTGGGAGACTAAGAAACTTACTATAGCAATACTGAGAGGCACATTAGAAAAATTGCTTAGGGTTTTAAGAATGAATAATAAGGCAGGCCAGGGTATGCTTTATTATCCATTAACCTGTATTTAGGTTGGCCATTTACAGTAAAACCACCAGCTGAATGTCATACAAGTCCCTAGAAGTCTGTATTTAGTTCATTCTCAGCCACTGGGAACTCTCAACAACATTCTAAAATGTTCTTTTCTCTAAATATCTTTTAGAATAAAATTGGACAAAATACATACTTTGTGTCTATGTGCTATTATAGCTGACAGATAAGAAAAATGCCAGGCATAATTGAGGAGGTTTTTGTAAAAAATATTAACACTTAAGAGCAAGCTTTCAAGATAAACACAAAGATTCCCACAAGTTTATATATAGGTTTGTGTGAAAATTTATGAGACAAAACAGATCCTGTTTCCAATATCATTTTATTTCTAAACAGTAATGTGTAAATATTCACTGCCTCTAGTGTAAGGAGAGAAGAGGAAGAATTACCTCTGATAATATAGTACATGGGGTATCTGCACCTTCATAAACCTGACGTCACAATTTAGCTTAATGCTGTGCCTAGATATAGTGGTGAGCAGAGGTGAACTGAGTACAGGCCATATGAGCTCTTGCTATTTATTCCCTTTGGACTTGAGCCATATTAAATGATATTTTTCCAATTCTATTAAATTAGAAGGGTATAGTCATTGGCACATCAAAATATTCTCAATCCTTTTGGTTTGGAGACCTACATAGAATCAGTAATAATCAAAAATGAAAAGTGAGAATCCTGTCAATATTTGACTAGCTGAAACAATACATACACCTAAGCTGACTAAATGCAATTTGATAAGATGTGTGATGGCTGACTTGCCTGTTTAGCCCAAATTGTTATTTGGTCCGAAATTATGATTGTCACTAGCTTTGAGTTCTGGTCATTTCAATATAGAATAAGGCTGATTGGAAATGTTCTGTCCAGGCATTTGTTGGAACAACTTGAATGTTCAGAAATGGAGGAGTACTTAAAACAAAATACTAAAAATAATAATAGAAACACAATGATATTTGGCTCTGGAAGGTTTTGTTCCAAAGTGTTAGGAACAGTGTTCTCCAGGTGGGTGGGACTGTGGGTATTGTTCTTCCATTGCATATTTGTATTTTTCTCTGAGACAGCCCTCTGCTTTCTTCTACTTTTGTAGTAACAAAGAAAAGAGAATTAAAAGAGCTAAGGAGACCAAATGAATTTTTTAAAGAAAATGTAAAAATCTGGAACTTTGGGTGAATTTAGCTTACGTTTGTTTTAAGACAATTATGCCTGTTAGAAGAGTTTGACTATGTTTTCATTTTTTGGCACCATGTCAAATATTACATTGAATTAAAATGGTTTTTAAAAATAGAAAAATAGACAAAAGTTCTTAATCATCCACAAAAAGCTGCAGGACTACACCCATGGCACCCCAAATAGACACATACTCAAAGAAAGAAAATATGTAATTTTATTCCACCCAAATAAAATTTGAGCTAAATTGTCTTTTGGACAGCTTACTTCAGTTGAAATTTTGTGTAAAGATCTCTATTTTCAAGCCGGGCATGGTGGCTCATGCCTGTAATCCCAGCACTTTGGGAGGCCAAGGTGGGCGGATCACCTGAGGTCAGGAGTTCAAGACCAGTCTGGCCAACATGGTGAAACCGCATCCCTACGAAATATACAAAAATTGGCTGGGTGCGGTGGCACACACCTGTAATCGCAGCTACACAGGAGGCTGAGACAGGAGAATCGCTTGAACCTGGGACGTGGAGGTTGCAGTGAGCTTAGATGGCATCACTGCACTCCAGCCTGGGCGACAGAATGAGACTCCATCTCAAAAAAACACACACAAAAACAAACAAACAAACAAAAAACCCTCTATTTTCAGTCTGCTTGTCAAGGGATCTTGCATTATTTTGCTGGTCTTTGAGTAAATCATCTGATAAACATTCACAATAAAATGTTCAAAACGTGATGCATATAGAAAGGAGAGAGAAAAGAAGTAGTGTATACCTCGAGTTGTATATAACTCATGACTAGGGGTGAGATCTGTGGGACAATGATTTAACTGGTGCCCTTCAAATTATACTGGTACATGACCAAGTACTTCTATCATGGTTAAGGCCAGATTTTAAGATCATAGACAATTGTGAGCGATAAAAAGCTTTAACAGAGACTTGGGTCTCAGAACTCTGGACCCTGGATGGCAAGAGAACAATCACTTTTCTTCTAAGCTTTGAACTATCTGAAAGTCTTTCTTGTTAAAGTTGGAAAGCAACACAGGTCACATTACTTAGCTTTTAGTTCACTAGCTTGGGTCATCTTAGTGGTATTTATAAGACCGAAAAGAAATGTTACCTTTTGTTTATGGAGATTGCTTTTGCAGAATATCCCAGAGAATCCACATGAGACTAAAGAAGGCAATTGCACTGTTTTCATTCTTTTTAAAAAAAATCTGTTAACAGAGGCAAACTCTCCCTCTCTCACACTCTAAGGACTCACAGCCCTTTGCTTGACTCACAGTGTAGGCTGAAGCCTCCTGCTTCTAAAGGGTCTGTAAATTCCTTCAGGTTTCCTGTCCAGTTACTGCATTGCTTCTTGGAAAAAAGTTTACAATGTGAACCTTTGCACACTATTTTGTCCTTCTAAGTGGGAAAGGTATGCTAACAATGCTTCTAATCCCCATCTTGGAAAAAAAACCTAGGAAAAAAATGATAACAATCAGAAGCAAAACTCAAAACACCACCAAAACAAAACACAGATATTTAAATAAAACGCTCTGAAGGTAATTACATGAATAAACTTTTAGAGGTTTAATTGGTTTCGGTTTTTAAATGATCACAAATCCTTAGAATTGCAATCTAGTTTAATGCTAATTTATTACAACACATTTATAATACTTTTCTTTCTGTTGGTTGATTACTCAGCTCCTCCTCTTATTGGAAAATTTAGACATCCTTGTGCTGACTTTCTTCACGAACAAATATGATATGACAAGAAACAAAGAGGGACATTACATGGTGGTGAAAGGATCAATGCAACAAGAAGAGCTAACGATCCTAAATATATACACACCCATTACAGGAGCACCCAGATACATAGGGCAAGTTCTTAATGACTTACAAAGAGACTTAGACTCCCACACAATAATAGTGGGAGACTTTAACACTACACCATCAATATTAGACAGATCAACGATAGAAAATCAACAAGGATATCCAGGACTTGAACTCAGACCTGGAACAACTAGACTTACAAATATTTACAGAACTCTCCTCCCCAAATCCACAAAACATACATTTTTCTCAGTATCACATTATACCTATTTTAAAAGTGACCACATAATTGGAAGTAAATCACTCCCCAGCAATTGCATAGCATTTCACAGGTTTAAATACAATATTGGTTGGCTGCTTATTTGTTATTTTCATCCCCTATTCCTTCCTGTCTCCATTGTTAAGCACAATTATTGGCATAAAAGAGGTTTTTAATACCCATTTTTAGACTGCATTCTAGCCT
>PVKP010028644.1:0-29881 GCA_004027715.1 Plecturocebus donacophilus | reverse complement strand
AATTCGTGGTGCTTTTCTGCCCGGGGGTCTCCGGTCTGGCTTCTCAGTCCCTTTTTCAGTCAGCTGGATGGACTGCTCTGACTTCCCAGAGCGCCAAACATCATCCAAAAGGAGACTCAGTCCCGTTTACTCCGCACCAAGAGCCGCCGAGCCGAGGCGCCGGCAAAAAAGCCGCGCCAGCCGAAAGGGTCACGCTGGCCACCCGTGGGGCTCCTCCGCTGGGAATGTCCTGGTCCGTGGGCAGCAAAAATGTATCGGTAAGTGTGGCGTCCGCTGGCTCTGCGCTTTTACTGGGAGCTGCAATCCTGAGCTGCTAGTGATCGGCCATCTTGGATCCGATTACAAGGTGTTTTATAAGGACAAAAGGAGAAGTCTTTTTGCATCTTGATTAATTTTCATCTAGACAACATCATTCAATAGAAAGGGAGTACTTCTGAAATCAGATTTATCTGAGTTTAAATCCTGACTCTGCCATTCAGCAGTAATATGGAACCTTCAGCAAATGACTTCACCTCTCTGAGCTCAGTTTTCTCACAAGTAAAATGATGACCATACTATCTATTTTACAGGATCATGGAAGAATGATGAAGATGAAGTATCTAAAGTATCCAGCAGCATTTGTGGCACAAAGTAAGTGTTCAATAAATGGGAACCCCTTAATATGGGATAGAACATGTGGAAAGACCCCCAGGTCCAAGGCACTGTTCCTATCAGCCACTCTCCCTGCTGCCTGCTTTCCAGTCCCACTTTATCCTTCCCATCAATGTTGGTAACACAAGTGTCTGGCCTAGCAGCAGACCATTGCCCCCTCCTTCTCCTAATGGCATGCCATATCTTAACTCAAATACTGACTTTGCCACGAATGAAGGTTTATCTTAACCTATGCTCAGACTCAATCTCTAGTCACTGAAGCAGCCAGTGGACATTATAGCTATATTGCAACCCTCAAAAAATCTATAATACACTTTCTCCCTTCTCTGCCAGTTCAAAATCCTCCATGCAAAATGCCTTAACTTACTGAAGGTAGGTTGATTTTTCATTTCTCTACAAATTACTACCTGCCACATAATCCACTCTTTATGTATATTATCTGATGTCATATTTTTATTAAGTAAAATTATGGCAGAATAAAAAGCATGAATCTATGGGTATTCTCAGTATTCCTTCTATGCTACTAATGAGAAATTTGGCTCAACCTCCTTCAATATCTTCCCTGACCCCTTCCTCCAACAGGAGACATCTTGCAGACCAGTTTGAAGGCTTTTGAGATGGATGGTCAGAAAGAGAAGAGATAAGAAGACATACAAAAGGAGTGTAGAGGTGCTCCGGGAAGCTAGAGATTTTCAGGGGCTATATGTGAAATAAGTGAAATGCAGGAAATTATAAAGAGTACTTCTAGAGTCTCTGGGTATACTTGATAGTATCAAAAAATATATAAGTAGATCACTTATTTTTAAATTCCTATTGCTGGCAAGAGTTTTGTTCTTTGAAGCTCAGCTTTGCTCCCAAATTAAACTAAATGGGCTAGGACATTACGAGTTTTACTTTCCCCAACTTAACTATCAGATTTATAAGTGTGGGGTTGTATCTTTATGCTTATTTTTATTATATCCTCCAAGCACCCAGCACAGCTCTGCATATGCTTCCAAACCATTAATAACACTTGTTCACTTGACTTGATTCACTTTGATATTGGCCATCAAGCCAATCCGGACCACAGCTATAGTTTGGGCTAATCGATTTCCTATTCCCTTCTCACATCAATGAAAAATGTATTCTTAAATAGGTGAAGAGATGACAAAGAGCTGTTCCAAATGAATCCTAGTTTCTTGCCTGAGGAGTGTGTGTCAGTATACTCAGAGAATTTGCAGCTATGGCTGAATTGCTGTCATCACACTGAAGGAACCCCACAGTGGAAAAGAGTTTCTGGAAAACTGGATATAAGCAAGTGTCATTTGGAATTATAAAAAAAGGAAGAACTTATGTTCGTGAACTACAGAGCACTGAGCTTGACATTGATCCCAGGCAAGATTCTTGAATGATTTTTTAAAAAAACAATGCCTCGTGAGTACTTAGAAAAGAAAGTGGTAAACTCAGCGTGAGCTCACTAGAATAGTCCTGTCAGATTAACCTCATTTCCTACTGACAGAGTTACTACACTGGGAGATCAGAGAAATAGAGTAGAAATAGTGTGTCTATATTTCAGACAACCTTTTGACAAGTTCTCTCATGACACTCTTGAGGGCAAGATGGGAAAAAAGCAGCCTGAATGATATTATAATTACAGACTTATAACCAATGGAATATTAGTATCCAATAGAATTAATGAATCATGATTCAATGAAACATTTTAATTCAATCAACACATTTTTAATCTTTTATATTAGCTGCCATGTTAAAGGCTAGGGATTTAATTGTAAAGATACAGCATGGAAGAAACCAGACTTGGCAGCAGCAGCCTTCAAATGATCCATTTGTGTGATTTTGCTTTCAGAATCCTCAATGTAAACCTGAGATAATGTCAGACAAGTGCAGTGTCTAAAATAAGTCAAGCAGTGCTTCTGCTCTTCTCTATATAGCATATGTTCATTTTTGGACTCCACACATTGAGAGACTCACGGACTGGTACCTGTCCATGCCTGTTAGGAACCCGGCTGCACAGCAAGAGGTGAGTGGTAGGCAAGGGAGCATTACCAGCTGAGCTCCACCTCCTGTCAGATCGGCAGCAGCATTAGATTCTCACAGAAACACAAACCTTATTGTGTAATTGCCCATGCAAGGAATGTAGGTGGCATGCTCCTTATGAGAATCTAATTAATGCCTAATGATCTGAGACAGAATAGTTTCATCCCGAAACCATCCCCCCACCCCCACCACTGTCCATGGAAAAATTGTCCTCCATGAAATCAGTCCCTAGTGCCAAAAAGGACAGGGACAACTTCTCTATATAGTATCCCAAAAACAGTAATCAAGAGGATGATGAGATGTCAATAAAATCATATGGAGAAGACAGAATGAATCATTGAAAAGAGAGAACCCCTCCAAAGAAAAGAAAGAAAAGAGAGAACCCATGACTACATTAACGACCTACAAGAAGATGTGGGTCACAGCAGGAATTCCAGATGGGCTACATTTGGTGGTTTCCTGTAAACAGAGGTGCTGGAGTGTGGACTGGAACACAAATACAGAATGAGTGGGGAACCCGTAACTCCTAACCTTAAAACTTTTCTTTCCTAATCAAAGATTCTATAGTCTACCAAAGAAAAGATTCTACAAACTCTCTTGATTATCTATTCCATAAGTTAACTGTCAGCTATTTTATTTTTTCAATTTATTTTAAATCAAGAAACAGTGTAAACTTTTTACAAAGTAGAGAAAATAATTTGAACTAACACTCACATAACCACTACCCAAGTTTGTCTAATCTGAACATGTTGTGATGTGGGCTTCAGATTATTGTTTAAGAAATGTATCATTATAAATACAGTAGTCATTATAAATACAGTAACTTTTTTCTTCATTACCCAGAGATAGCATTATCTTTTTTTTTTTGGAGACAGAGTTGCACTCTGTTACCCAGACTGGAGTGCAGCAGCTTGATCTCAGCTCACTGCAACCTCTGCCGCCCTGGTTCAAGGGATTCTCCTGCCTCAGCCTCCCAAGCAGCTGGGATTACAGGATCCTGCCACTATGTCCAGCTACTTTTTTTTGTATTTTTAGTAGAGACAGGGTTTCACCATTTTGGACAGGCTGGTCTTGAACTCCTGACCTCATGATCCACCCACCTCGGCCTCCCAAAGTGCAGGGATTACAGGCGTGAGCTACTGCACCCCTCCAGCATTATCTTAAAGATTTGTGTATACTCTAGCCATATCTTTTTGCCATATGTATTTATATACACAAATAATTTATATAACTGTAAAGAGACAAATATGAAGGGTCTAGTTTACTGCAGGAGGTAGGACACCTTTGCAAAAGACATGTTGGCTATTGTTGAATGACGAGTTGTTTAGGTATTCCAGGGAGAGGGAGAATTTTGGGTAAAGGAAACGGCAGCCTCAAACTCACAGAACCAAGAAAAGAGTGAGCAAATCCGAAAAATTTCAAATGATTGTATATAGCCTTAAGAAATAGGTAAACTGGTACTGTGAGAAAATGAAAACAACAAATCGACAAAGATTAGACTATGAAAGTCTTTATTCCAGAAAAGTTCCCTTAAACATTTAAATTATATGAATAATTTTATTTATATGCATGCTAGAAAAATAAATCTGGTGGTGATGTAATTTGAATGGGGTTGGGGATAAGACAAGAAAGTTGGGAGTCAAGTTAGCAATTATTGAAAACCCCCGAAACGACAGGAGCTTAAAATAAATCAGGATGAGAAGAACAGATTAAGAATATTATTAATATTATTGTATGTACATGAGCGTATTTTTAATAATGATGAGAGATGTTTGGAAGCTCTACTGTATAGAACTTAGACTCAGTAGCTAACTAATGATATTTCATGGAATGATTTGTAAGATGACATATCTAAATTGTTATAATGGTAGATTAGATGATAAATAATATTTTAATAAGATGAAAATATAGCATAATGTTATGACAGTTTTGATACAATCTCATATTGCTACCATTCAATGAACACCTTTTGGATTTTGGTTTTTAAGATACCAATTTAATTTTCAAAGAATTCTTTATAAAACAATTCACAGTAATTTTATATAGTTCATTCTTATACATGAAAATACATATCTACTCATAAAAAATAAGGACAGGGAAAATGTGGCACATATACACCATGGAATATTATGCAGCCATCAAAAACGATGAGTTTGTGTCCTTTGTAGGGACATGGATGAACCTGGAAATCATCATTCTCGGCAAACTGATACAAGAACACAAAATCAAACACCGCATGTTCTCACTCATAGGCGGGTGTTGAACAATGAGAACACATGGACACAGGGAGGGGAGCACTATAGGCTGGGGTATGTTGGGGGGAAATAAGGGAGGGACAGTGGGGAGGGGGAGGGACAGTGGGGGATGGGGAGTTGCGGGGAGATAGCATGGGGAGAAATGCCAGATATAGGTGAAGGGGAGGAAGGCAACAAATTACACTGCCACGTGTGTACCTATGCGACAATATTGTATGTTCTTCACTTGTACCCCCAAACCTAAAATGCAATAAAAAAAAAAATAAAAAAAAGGGACTATCAAGTGTTAATTATAATGGAGAACTATAATTTAAAATATCATTTAATTAGTCAGCTCTAATTGTTTAGCCATGTTTCCTTTTCTTCCATTTGCCTTTACTCTCAGGAAGAAAAGAGCATGGGGTAAGAAGAGAGTGAATTCTACTCTTACTCCATAGGAATGAGAATGAAAATTAACTGCTCTATCATCTCCCAGAGATATCTCAAAAGAGTGCTCCAAAATATTGGGTGCTAGGACACAGATGTTTTCACATTCACAAAGCAACGTAGTGCTCCAGGAAAACAGGATTGATTAATTTGGTCAATTCCGCCTACTTCGTTTTCAAAAGAAACTTGTTGTTATTGTTGCTAATGGTGTTTCTTTGCATTGTGTAACTCTAATTAGTTATTTGCCTGATTTTTACCTTTAAGCCATTTAAATTTGTTCTGGATAGACATAGTGTAAGTAACATTTGTTAGAAATGGAAGCAGTTTCTTTTTTTTCCTTTTTCTTTCTTGCTTTTGTTTTATAGTTTGGAGACAAATAAAACAATGGGAGACCTTAACAGATGACTTAATTATCAAGAGGTATCAATTATGTAAACAAGTCTGATGGTAAATAGAGCATCATTTTCTTACAAAGTTGTTACTTCCTCTGGGACAATGGTTCTCAAACTTGAGCATGTATCAGAATCACCCAGAGGACTTATTACAACACAGATGGAAGACTCATCCCTAGAGTTTTCGATTTAATAGGTCTGGGATGGGGCCTGAGAATTTGCATTTTTTTAAAGTTCCCATGTGGTGACGATGCTGCGAAGCAAGAACCATATTTTTTAGAAGACTTCTCTATCCCTGAAACTCAGTTCAATGAGCTTATGAGCCTCCCTTCCCACCTCTGCTTATGCCTTTCTAGGAGTATCACTCTGAAGTCTGATGGCTGACTGACACGTCCAGCTCCTTTATCAGATCATGAGCTCCCTGAACCAAGCGTCTGATTTACATGTCTGTAGAACATATGTGATTTACAGCTGATATCCCTCAGAGCACAGCATAGGGCTGGCAGAGGATAGTAGATGGCTAATAATTATATGCCGAATAATACTTGATTTATTAACATATAAATGCAAATTTAAGTTCTGAAAAAAAAAGCAGTGTGTGTGTGTGTTTATATGTGTGTGTCTGTGTGTGTACATACAGTCATACACTGCTTAACAATGGGAATACTTTCTGAAAAATGCATTAGGTGATTTTGCTGCCCTGCAAACATCGTAGAGTATACCTACACAAACCTAGATGGCATACAGCCTACTACACACCTAGGTTACATGATATGGCCTATTGCTCCTAAGTTACAACCCTGTTACAGTACTGAATACTGCAGGCAATTATAACACAATGGTAAATGTTTATGTATATAAACATATCTAAACATAGAAAAGGTATAGTAAAAAATGGTATTATAATCTTATCGGATCACTGTCATATATGCAGCTCATCATTGATGGAAAGGCTGTTATGCAGTGCATGACTACATATATGTGTGTTTATGCATATATGTATATTGTGATTTGAATACGTGTGTGTATATTTGTGATTTAAAATATTCAAAGCAGTGATAAGAGAAACACTGTGTATTTTAGGAAAAAAACTATTAAAGAAACAAAGATAAGTATAACCGAAGAAAGAATTAAAAATTAGAACTTAAAGTCTACTTTAGCTACTATAGTATATGATGAAAATAACATATTTTAGAAAGATAGCAGTAATAAAAATGTACAAATGGTTTCAACTTTGTCAGCTACGCTCTTTGGCCTACAAATGCCTTTTCATACTTCATCCTGTAAAACTAAGAATCACCCCAATTTACCCACAATATAGTCAAAGGCACACCAAAGATTAGAAAGATCACCCACATCCTAAACAGAGAAAGAGAATTATAAGAAGAAAAAAAATGGAAAAGTCCTAGTAGGTCATTCAGTTCTAGTCTCTAGAGTAGTGGAAGATTAAATAAAATAGCACAGAAAAAATATGGAAATATACCCAAGAAAACTTAAGACTCTCTGATCCTCTAATTTTTAGTGCCTCATGAAGTTCCAGAGTTTATTGTCAACTCATTGCTTAAACCACCATTTATTAAAAGAAAACATTCCCTATAGTCTGCATTCGAAATGGAAATAAGCAAGGCAATGTAAAAAGCTGATTTTGTGGTATTAAATGACTCTCTTTTTCCTGTGTTCATGAATCTCTGCTTTGTAACTGTACTTATTCAAAATATTAAAATGACCTTCAGGCCAACCCCTCTACTTAACAGTGAAGGGGGAAGAGAAAATTACTGCAAGTTGACCATTACAGAAATTACTTGCAAGGCATTTTTCTTTGATAGCGGCAGTTTCACTCATATTATCATCCTTTTCTGTTGACAAGTTTCCAAGATTTTAATCTTGGATTGGAAATGTTACCCTATCAGAAAGGGCTTATATTGTCAGGAGCAGTGCTGTCATGGAATGTAGAATCGTATATGAGAATGCTTGTTGTATTGAAAAATATACCATTGCTAGGAAAGGCATTTAAATGTTTAGTCTGCTGGCTCATAAATCACTTTCAATGTGCTCAAGTTCTTAGACAACATACTGAAAGCTTTCTTATTTCTTATATTATAGCAGTGTCATTTGCATTGCTGAACTTGGGGTAATGTTGGCAATTTCAGATAAATCCTTGCTTGGAGGATTTATAACTGCGATTAAATTTCACCCTGGCTTAGAATTCAAAAGTAAAATTTTTGTGAGGTTGTTTTTTTTTTCCACCTAACAGGTATCTGATATTTTAAGAAATGGTCAGATTCACAATTTTGGTTTACAGATGAAAGCAAGTTGCCTAAAGCACACACAACTAGCATGGGCATTAAGAGATCTGAGCATGAATATGTGTTTCTAAAACAACCAAGCAAGCCTGTGAATTCATCTAAAATTCAGATATCTGAATTTTAGATGAATTCACAGGCTTGCTTGGTTGTTTTAGAAACACATATTCAAGCATTTAAAAAATTTCTAACTATTAGCTCTACTGGAAATTGTTGGTGCTCATTATTTTCCCTTTCCTTGTCCTTTTCTTTTTATTGTATGGATAGTTTTTCTGCTCCCTCTTGGTGAAAATATTTGAAACTCACCCTTGATATCTCTTTCACCTTGGGCATGCACACACAGTGCTCCCATTTCTGCTGTCTTCTTACACAAAGCTAACACCGGTACCCATGCCGTCTACCTACCACCTGAAATTGTTCTCTAGGGGTAAAACAAGACTCCAGTTAGCTAAAGTGTTTAAAAAAGAGATAAAGAAGTTAGAATATGTTGACTGGAAGGCTTTGAATTGAGAATGAAATTGAGTTATCAATATGAAGCAACAAAGTACTTCTTAGAAGCAGACCTTGGAGGAGATTCAGAATAACAAAAGGAAATTAATCAAAATGTTTACTGGGTTTGAAAGATAATCCTAAACTTCTACAAGATTAGCAAATGGGAGTAGTTAGGCTAAGGGCTAAAGAAAAGTGTTCTCTTAAATCTTTCTCAGAGTTTCCTCCAAATCACTGTTCCTTTTTTTGCTTTAAGAGTCAGTGTCTCATTCTACCATGCAGACTAGAGTGCTGGAGTGCAGTGGTGCGGTCGTAGCTCGCTGCAGCCGTGGACTCCTGAGCTCAAGTGATCCTCCTGCCTGAGCCTACCCAGTAGCTAGGACTACAGGCATGTGCCGCCAGGCCCAGCTAAGTTTTTATTCTTCTTTTGTATACACATGAGCTTGCTGTCCAGTCCAGGCTAGTCTTAAACATCTGGCCTGAAGCCATCCTCTCATTTCAGCCTCCTGAGTCACTAAGATTACATATGTGAGCAAGCACGCCTGGCCATTACTCTACTTTTATGAAAAAAAAAAAGTACAAGACAACACGGATTTGCTGCTTTTAAGACAAATGGATTAGTGTGATCAACCTAGATATTATTCTATAGCCAAGGGGAGAAATATATCCTACATGAAGGGAAGTATCTCTAAAAAGGAGAAAAAATTTTGCTCCTGCAGATGCCTGCCTCTGTGTGGCTCTTCACACAAGAAGTGCAACTTAATCAGATTGGCTTCCATTTTCGCAACTTAATGCTAAGGCAACGATTTGAGGAATAGCAAATACAAGGTCATTTGATACACAAAGCAACCTAGGAATTTCAGTGGATAATAGAGCCCACTTAAGTGGATTGAGATATTTCCAGGAACTGTCTTCAGCAGAGTGTACAGATGCCAACAGCAGATGCCAGTTGTGGAAGATGTCTCATCTTCCAGTAAAAACTCTGCCTCAGTGATTGAAAAAGACATCCAATGTGATCCAATTTACATGTTGGATATATCACTTTAGATGCAGTAAGTACCATTTGACGTTTGGTGGAAATCTGAAGAAAGATCCGTTGGGAGCCTGTTGTAGAAATCTGAGAGAGACACAGTGGGTATTGACACATGAAATAAATGAAAGTGGAAAAGAGATAACATAATTTAAGAGGTATTCAAGAGATATGTAGTGGAAAGAATTGACAGGGACTGGTGACTGGCTGTGGGGTGGTAAGTCAGTGCAAACAGATCAGATAAGGCTGTGCAGGTAAAGCATGGTTAATCTTATAGCATGACATACCCAGACCAGTGAAAACAAGGCTAAAGGGAAATTGAAGATAAGTTATTTGGAGTTCATAGAGAAAGCATGGCACCAAAATGAACACAGAGCGTAACCATCTTAATCATACACATACCCAGACTTCTCTTTGGTAACTGTGCTCGTCTGCATATGCGGGGAAATGAGTATGGATCCATTTGTAAATAGATTTGGGTTTATTTGTAAATAGATTGTGCCAGAGTTTATCAGCAGATGTATTAGGGAGCACTGTTACAAGGGTGAATAAGTAAATGGGAAGACCTTTAGCGTTCAAAAGGCCTAAGCTGGCTTCTGAGAAGCCCAGCAGTTTCTGCAACGAGCTATAATCAGTAAGACTGATAAGCCAAACAGAAAAACAGAAACACATAAATGCTGTGACATGAAAATGGCAACTGATTCCCAAAACACCCGAGAATTATAGTCCATGAAAAAAAGAGTCCCAGTGCTAACATACAGTGTCTGGCTGAGTGACTGGCTGGACAGTAGAACTCCTAAGTGAAGTAGAGAATACAGGAAGAGAAGCAGAATTGGATGGAGAAAACTGTTTCATTTGAAAGACGTTGAGTTTGAGGGCTAATTACATGGAGATGTTCATTAGGTAAGTGAGTATGAAGGATTAGAGCTCAAGAGAGTGTGAGGTCTGAGGGCAAAAACGGTTCTTTTGCTCATAGTGGGGACCTCACAAAGCATAAGCATAATTTTTATATATAATATGTTTACAGAATTTCTATCTCTTCACTCTGTCTCATAAAAGACCAAAGACTTCTCCTACCTGGAGGAATAAAAAGAATTATTAGGAGCAAGGTAAAAATTCTATCTTGCCACACTAAGAAGCCTAGGAGAAAGTATTCTGAAAAAAAAAAAAAAGAAGCTTCTGTTTCCAGCAGATTCTCAGAATGGATTTCTTGATGGACTCTCCTACTGAAAACAACAAAGAATGCTGGCAAATTCAAAATATATTACAAGCCAGGTGCAATGGCTTATGCCTGTAATCCCACCATTTTGGGAGGCCAACGTGGGAAGATCACTTGAGCCCAGGAGTTCAAGACCAGCCTGGGGGACGTAGTGAGACCTCATCTCTACAAAAAAATTTTAAATTAGCCAGGTGTAGTGGTGTGTGCCTTTTGTCCAGCTACTCAGGAGAACCCTTCTCTTCTAAGAAGTAGAAAAAATAAGGTAAATATAAATAAGACAAACAGGTCTGGAGGTGAGAGGGATAAAAGTTTCAGGCATGTGTTCTTGCCTGTTCTTTCTTTTTAGAAGCAGTAGCAACAAGGCTTTCTGCAGAGGCAGGGAGATGTAAGGTTGGAAGCTTGAGGAAACTGATGAATTTTGGAAGAGCCTGTGTGGGCACTGGAAAAAAGTTGATTCATTCTTAATAAATCATCTTTTGATACTAACCTAATTTCAATGGGGAAAGTTGAGGAAAGACTACTGGAGCTTCCAGCAGATGTGTCTCCTCAGTGTTCTGGGAGGAGATTTAGATGAATTTCTGTTGGTTTCTATTGTCTTGAAGCACTAAAGGTAACCTAGGCTCTTGTAAAACTGACACAAGGATTTCAGATACTCATCAGGCATCCCAACAAAGGAAATGCAGCAGGAGCAAAAAGCAAGGAACAAATGAAAATGGTGACAAGAGGGAATGGAGGGAACCTAGCAACCAGCAAATAACAACATCCAAATTCATCCCATGCAGTCACTGGTGGCTTAATAGGAAAGCAAAGAAAGCTAGGTTTGATGAGGGTTTTTTTGGCATAATAGAGTGTCTTTGAGGATTTAGGAAACAATGTGTGCAGAGAGTTTTGTGTTCTGCCATCCACAAAAGCATGAGATT
Source organism: Plecturocebus donacophilus (assembly GCA_004027715.1). NCBI lineage: Eukaryota > Metazoa > Chordata > Mammalia > Primates > Pitheciidae > Plecturocebus > Plecturocebus donacophilus. Next base: position 18,162 of record PVKP010028644.1, on the reverse strand, counting down.
AATGGAAGCGACTCTTCTTTCTCATGTATGACAATATATTTATCACTATTTGCTTATATCCTAAGACCTGAGGAGAACGGCTCCTTCTCGTTGCCCTGCCAACCCTTCTCAAGCAGGAGAAGAGTTCAGGCACCACTTTGTGTCTGATTGTTATACTTCCCACTGAAGCTGACCAAAATGGAAAATCCACCCACTCATGGCAGTCAATGTCAACAATGTGAACAACTCCAGAAATGAGAATAAGACTGATATTCAAGTGTCTAAACGCAAGTGATGGGAGCCTCAAAAGTTGTGTTTAATAAATGTAATGATGAAAATTGCATTTTTAATGTGCCCTGACGTGCCAAGTGTACAGCATAGAGACTCCATCACAAAAGTAGGGAAAGGGGCGAAGTGAGCACGCACAGCTTCAGACCCCCGATCTCCCTACCTATCCTCTGACTAGAACACCCGAGCTTTTACGTTTTGCAAATAGAGCCTCTAGGTAAGATTGAGTGTGAGAAAAGATTTATTCACAGCTGAAAATTTTGAAAACCATTGCACCAAAGGAACAAACAATTTCAAGGAATCCTTTGGCAAATCAATAAGTATTTTCATTTATTGTGCAAACATTTATTGAGCATCTTCTCTGTATTAAACTGTTCTTTGCACTGTGATGGGCATAAAGAGGTTAAAGATAAAAAAGAGAATATGGAGGGAGAATAGAGATTAGTTAATTAATAGATTTTGGTCCTTGAGACGGTCAACTTTAGTTCTGAGCACAGAACCACAGGAGAAAACCCTTATTCTCCACAATGAAAGAAAGGCCACAAATGGTTTTTGAGAAGAGGGAGGTTTAATAGAGACAGGAGAAGCTCAAGATATTAGTAGCCTTCTTTCCTTTATGAATAGTCTCACTGCATGTATTGTACATTCACTAATTTCCTATCACGTACCAGATATCATGCTAAAGGAGAACTATAGAGAGGAATAGACACAGTCCTGTCCCTTGACAGCATGCAATCTAGTGGAAGCAATGCAACAACTAGACACAAGACTTATAGTTAAGATAAAATGTGAGAAAACTTGTGAGATAAAAACAGAAAACTCTGTAGATACAGATGAGATCACTTTTGCACTAGCCGGCCAGAGAAAGCCAGAATAGATGTGAGTTTTCTCCTAAGCTTTTGAGGATGGTTAGGTTTTCAAAAGATGGAGGTGATGGTGACGTGATCAACATAGGAGAGTTTCACTTAATAACATATTGATGATCTTCTATGCCATATACTGTCATAGTCTGTGTTTCTTAAAATAAGGTAGAGTTGTCTTTCAAATATGCTACCTCATTTAATTTTCAATAATTTTGCAAGCTAGGTGCTATTGTCACCATTGCGCAAATGAGGAAATCATCTCAAGGAAGGAAAATAACATGCCCAATTACATACTCTTGATAAAAGGCAGATCCAGGATTTGAATCCAGGCCTGAGTCTGAAGTTCAAGTTCTATCCTTAGTATCAAACTACCTTTTCATTGATCACTTTCAATGTTTGCCTACTCAATTTTTTCTGAATCTCTCAACTCACCTACACATGATTAGCAATCAAAACACCTTTTTAAGAGTAATTACATACTGCTGAAAGATCTTTAGTACTACAACAAATGTGTACTGAAGGAACATATTTTCTCTTTTAAACTTCAACAGGTTTCCATTTACCATAACCAAACCCAACCAGTTCTTCAACTAAAATGGTCAATCTAGAGCCTAATTCTCACAGGGCTATGATGTGGTTCTGAGCACCTTCAGGGAGGTCCATGCCTTAGTCATCCACAGATCTTTAACACCTAACCCAGTACAGGGGAAGAATCCAGCTAATGCTCATTGAGATGAAATGAAGAAAAAGTTGAATATTCCATTTTCTTTTAATGAGTGATACGATAAAATTCAGGAGAGGAAGTCATCCTATCTGGCAAACCCTTATTATGTTAAGTCCATCAACCAATAACACAGTTCGACAATACTCATATCTGGTGATATTGATTTGTTTCTCTACATATTGGCCTGTTTGTATTTCAAGATCCAACTCAACAACCTACCTTTTTCATTCCCATTCTATTTGTATTTATTTAAGTTTAATGAACACCTGTGAGATAAGATGTATTCTCCTCATTCTGCCACTAAGGAAACAGATGTTCAGAGGTAGCTTTATGATTTCCGTCAACTCACCCAGCTAATTGTCAGTTTCACGACTATGCCAAATGTTTTGTTTGGGGTCAGGTTCTAGCTCATGCTGAGGTTCGAAGGGAATGCGTGGATGAGCAGATAGCTGAAAGAACATTCAGGGGGCCACAGGCAGGTGAAATGTAGTTTTATTCAGCAGTGTGCTCGCTCTCTCTCTCTCTCTCTCTCTCTCTCTCTCTCTCTCTCCACAAAAGCCATGTCCAGCCAAGCTGTATCCTGGCTTCCCACTGTCCATCTGCAAAGATGGACAGCTGTGGCCCTCTCTCTCTCTTTCTCTCTCTCTGGATGTGAGCACACATGTACAGTATCAGCAGGGCAACTATACCTTTTACAGACAATAGTGGCACAGGGCCAAGGGATGGTCTTCTTATGTTATGGCTACACGACTGTGATAACAAGTGGAGTTATATGCCTACACTATAAACTCACTGAGTCACTTTGGATGTTTACCTCAGCCTATCCTTGACCAAAGCACAGCCATGTTCCTTACACTAATAAATGGTAGAGACTAGATTTCTTCCTAAGGTGTTTGATGACAGGTGGAAAAAAGAGAATTTATACAGGAAGAAACCTATTCCAAGAAGAATTAACTGACCTTTTCTTCTCAAGAGCATGTTCTGTATCCACAGGATCAGCAAAGAAAGCCACTTTGCTCTTGCCTCTCCCCAGGAAATCTAAAGAGAAGATTTTGTAACACAGATAATCTCTGCAAATGAAGTTGGAAGATCCAGGAAACTTGAGAAAATAAAATACCCCGATTTAATTTTCTACATCTATCATTAATCTTTTAAATGGATTTTATAAGAATTTTATTACACATAATTCTAGTCCTGAAATCTAACTCAGATTTACAGAAGCTAAAATTTCCATAAAATATAAAATGTGAATAATTTAGATTACATTCTACTGTACAATAAATATATATCCTAGACAGGAAGAGATCTATAACCTCATTTTCCTCTTGACATCCGCAGAACAGCTTTCCCTGGCAAAAAGTTTGCTGACTCCAGCAATTCAGTCAAAGTCCTAATAAAGCAAAGCATAGTTTTCTTTGGTAAAAATTCATTTCTTATCAGAGACAGTTTAGAGAGTAGGCTCTGGAGTCAGGCTACCTGGTTTTGAATACTACATCTGCAACTAACAATCTGTGTGACCTAGGGAAATTTATGAACCCTCTCTGTACCTCAGTTTAGGTATTGGTCTAGAACTGTTATGACGACTAGTAGTAAAACAAAAACGTGATAAGTTCATTATTTCTTGGCACATAGCAAGCACTTAATAAATGTTAGTTATCATTGCCATTATCACTACCACCACCATGATCATCCGTTACCAAATCTTCACGTCTCTCAAAGGCTGAGCCAATTATTTTTTCCATCCTTTCATTCTGCTTGGTCAGTGGCAGGTGAGGCTCCATTTAAAGCACATTTGATTATCCTTGGAATCAGAGGCAGGAATTCAGAGGACTCAGCAATATAAGTTGCAAAAAAAGACACAGCTGTTTTTATTTTTTATTCTGTTTTTATTTTTAAAATTTGTAGGCACATAGTAGGTATATATGTTTATAGGGTACATAAAATGTTTTGATACAGGCATGCAATGTGAAATAAACACACCATGGAGAATAAGGTATCCATCCACTCAAAGCATGTATCCTTTAAGCTACAAACAATCCAACTACATTTTTAAGTTATTTTAAAATGTACAATGAAGTTATTATTGACAATAGTCACCTTATTGTGCTGTATGAAATAATAGGTGACACAGCTGTTTATAAAGTTACCATTTGTTAGGTACACATGATGTAACAGGTGCTTTGCTATATTATTTGAAATCCTCTCAACAATTCTGCTTCAAAATTATTTAAACTTTACAACTAAAGAAACTGAGTCCCCAGGAAGTCATACTGATATCAGATGTTAGAAGCCAGAATGCCAACTCAGGTCAGTCTTGCAACACAATCTATGTTCTTTCCGCTATATTATCACATTGCATGTGTTAAGTACCACTCAATCCCTCCTCTGTGCCTTTGTCCTGCTTCTGCCATCCCCACCTCTCCTGGAGCCCACTCCTCCATGCAGTTTCATGTGTCCTCTGATAGGGATTGAGACTTGACCTGCCTCCCTTACAACCCATCTAACTCACCTGTCCATCATTCTGTTCATTTTATATTTTAGTTCAGAGGAAAAAACACAAGATTCTCCATTTAAAATAAGATCTTAAGTATTTTTGATGCAGAGTTTTTGACATAGCTAGAATGTTAACAGACATGAATAACTTAATATTAACCTGCCCAGAATAATAGGAATAATAGCTAGCACGTTCTGATATTGAAAATATGCCAGACAGATTCTCGATAATTACCAATTCATTTCACAGATGATGAAACTAAGTTTACTTAACTTACAGAAAGTCACAAAGTTAGTAACTGGCAATTCAGGCATTGCCCGTGACTGCCTGGCTCCAAAAACTAAACTGTAAAGAGCATTTCATTTTTAATTGTTAAGACACCAGTCAAGCCTTGGATGGGGGCAAGTGTTTTTGGAGGACAGAGGTGCAAGGGATGAATTCTCAGCTGCCTACTTGAGCCATGTTTACAGCCCACGTAGCAGTTTGGGCAGTTTTCAAGTCAAGGGTTTGTCATAACTATCATGCAAGTTTTCATTTGGTTATTTAATTCTCCATCTCAATCATTAACTCAGGATTCCAAAATACACATTTTTTAAAAATTAAGAAACTCTTAAAAACCAACAAAAGAGCCAAGACCACCAAAAACTGATGATTCCAAACATCTAGGGCACAGTTTACAGAGGTCAGTGTGTCCCTGGAATGGTGGGAGGTTGTTAAATGAATGTTGAATGATATGATCTCACAGAATGTGTCAAATTTGCAATTTTTTTTTTTTTTACAGATTCTTCGCCTACCAATAGGAAATAACAAGCTAGAGCAATAGTAATAATAATCAAAGGGATCTTTGAGGCAGTTGAAAGATTTAGTTAATGATCCTTAGGGCTTTCTTTTTACAAGATGTGGCACCTAGTTGGGATAAACCTACAAAGATATTTTAATAGATGACAGATTTTGTATTGCAAATGTGGATTTAATGTAACAGAACAAATGCAGACTTTGATTTGTAAAACCTGGATATCTGCTCCTTACTCTACAACCATCTGCAGTAGGAATTGAGGCTTCATTTCTTCTCTGCCCCGTCTCACAGGGTGGCTGAGAGAATCAAAGGGGATAATGTATCTGAGAGTGCTTTTTAAACTCTAAAACACCATATAAATGTAAGGGATGGTATTGTTGTTATTATAATATATATGACAGACTCTTCCTAGCTAAGGTCTGTCACAAGTCAGAGATGAGTACCTGGAGCAGGGTGCAGGGAGAAAAATAGGGATTTTATTAATTCATTTAGGCTTTGTTACAATTGAATTCTAACTGTAGAACTAACTATGTCCTGTAATTATGATTTAGCAGAGCCAGAAACAAATATAGCTATCAAGTTCATCCACTTGCACAGAGAACAAATTAGTTCATAAAATGTAGTGGATTTTATCTCCAAATTGAAATTTCGGCCTAAGTCAGTAATAGACACTAAGTCATTTGAGTTTTTTTGGTGAAGCAATTATAGCTAGCTGATGTTTTCAGAAAGTAGCCACTAAGAGGAAGGTAAAGTAATTTGGAGAAAAATATATTTCTATATTGTGTCCTAATAATACTCTATTTATGATATTAAGATTTTCATCTGTTTTTTAAAGACCATTATTCTATGTGGTCTTTGAGACCAGTAGTTACATCAACTTTAGTTTGCATAAGACTCATCATGCCTTAATATGTTTTTGTATTTTCCTTCAGGGCAAGGACCCAAGATTCTCTATTTCAAATAAAATCTTAGGTATTTTTGATGCAAGAGGCCTTCAGAATCACTGTTGGAGATAACAGATTTGCAAGTTTAAACTCGGCTTCTGTCTAGACCAGGGCAAGGCAGGTAACAGAAACAAGCAATGCAGGCCTGTGGGTTGCACGGTGAACAGGGAAAGCTGTGCCTCTCCTTCAGGTTGCAGTCAGCACTGAGTATAATGCAGGGTTCATGCCAAAAACATTAACATCCAGTTTTCCAGGTGTTTCCTTATTTTTGAGATGCCAAAAGCCTGAATTTGCATGTGCATAAAATACGTTGATTTTTAGATTGTTACCTCAACATTTTAAATACTATGTGGATTAATCAACATGGCTACACTCATTTAGCAAGAAGCTGCTTTGATACCCCTATTCTAGTCTAGAATTCCTTGTAAGTTATAGAGTATGAGTCTCAGTCATGAGCGAATGAATGAGTTAATGAATGACATGCTCTCTTCAAGACTGCTGACCTTATTATGCTTCTCAAGTGAAGATCTATCTTAACACTTGAAGTAATTAGAAATTATCACCTCTTTGCTTGCAGTGGAGGGAGCTGTCCAATCAGACAACTACATGTTTGCTCATTGTGGACACGTCCTTCCCTCAACAGTAACATTTTATTTTGTTTCAGGTGTGGCTGCCTACCTGTCTTTCACGGTGCAGCTCATTGCATTTTTAAAAGATGTTTTTTTCCAGGAGCTAATTGAGCTTTATCTATGTGAGTGAGGTAGAATCTGTCACTGACAGCCTGCAGAAGGCCATTTCTTCAATTGCTTGAAAGAACTAAAGAGTCAGACATGACAAACTGCAGCTCAGAATACCTGGCAGCAAGCCCATTAGTGCTGCTGTGCCAAGATGCACTAATAAATTACTTAGAGAACACAGACTCACTTTATTTCTGTCATGAAACTCGCCACCCTAAAACCAAGGGAAAAGATTTGATTTTTTTCTATCATAGTTTGTCAGGGCCTTTTGGAAACAGAATGCATTATTTATTTTTTGCAAACATAATTGCTGGCAAACCCATTCCAGTCTATGAAAACAGCTTTCTTTTGTTTCTTCTATGATTTCTAGAGAAACAAACCTTAGGCTTTCTTTATACCCCTTACTCTCTGCCAAGAAGCAACTGTTAACATAGTAGCAACTGTAGCAAATAAAAATCAAACTGTGCTTTTCTTTCCAATCCTGTTTTATAAACTGAGTCCTACTGCCTTAGCTTTTCTTGTAACAGAAGAGACAATTGACTTTTCCCTAAGGGGTAGAGCAAGAGTATCCCATTTACCAGAATGTTCTTCCCAATCATTGATCAATCAAGAATAAGTTGTGGAAGGTGTCTGCTAGTATTCTCCAGATTTACTCAATTTAGCTTGGCTCAAATCCTTCCATAGGCAGAGGAGGCCAGATACGATTCCGGGTCTTACATGATAAGTCCCTCTCTAAATCATTTTCTGAACTTATTCTGCTGCCCTCATTCCAACTCCAATGCTCATTTCTGACTATGTAGCCCACTGCTGCTTCACAGATTTGGGGATTTTTGTATGTGTGATCCTAGTTGGTGACACAGCCCTGGCCATTTCCAAATCACTGTGATCACTGGAAGGGAAGAAGACTCTGTTGTCCAGTCTAGGTGAAGGAGGAGTCTTTTGAGGGACAACTCTATCAGGGGCAACATGAAATGGGGAAGGGTGGCTCCCTAAATGAAAAGTAGGTTGTTATTGCCACATGATAGGGGATGGGAGGCAACTAATCAAGAGCAATCAGTTTAAATCCATTAAATTTGTTTTGGGTGCAAAATGTGGATGTGATTTTCAGATACTCTGAAGTCCAGTCTAAAGTAGGACTATATACAAATGCTTTTAAGCAAGGGAAGCCTTACAGGAATAAGCACATGGAGTCACAGGGGATCTTTGGCACAAGGAAGATACTCATATGGAGTTAAGACTTCTTATAACAATTGCAAACACGGCTTCAATATTACTTGCCCACATGCTGAAAATATTAACCAGCTGACAGAGATGGGTGGTCTACCAGAGGACTTGCACAGGAAACTCAATTTAAGCATCTTTCCCAGCCCATTCACTACAAGTCATTCATTTGATGTAGTCCTCCAAGAAAATCACCTTGACAACAAAAAAGGCAGCTATTCAGCTGACAGCCTGAATCACAGGGACAGGAATTGAAGATGCCGCAGGAGTTTCTCTGCTCACCCACTTGGTCTGCTGACCAACCCCTGTGGAGTCATGGAATTTGTGTTCACAGTGCAGGACTGGGCTACCTGAAGTCATTAGCAAGTCCAGTATCTGTGTTCTGAGCTACTAAGGATTGAGACCAGGATAAATTAAAAAAAAAAAAAAAAAAAAAAAAAAAAAAAAAAAAAAAAAAAAAAAAAAAAAAAAAAAAAAAAAAAAAAAAAAAAAAGAAACAAAGAAATGAGCAAACATCATTCTGGTACTCATATGTTTTAACAGACTTAAAGTTGAGAATATGTGCCCTTTATTATATATTTTCATCCAGTACAAGCTTTTTCAGATTAGTTTTGCTGAAGCTTTGAAGGAGAGATCAACCTACTTCCTAGGCAAGGTTACTCCCATACATTTTCAATAAAATAGAAATGTTCACTCCTTGCCACTGGGATTACCTTTTTCTTCACTTGGATGTCCCTCCCCTGGCAAATGTCTACTTGCCTGTGCTGTGTGCATGTATGTGCATTGGCAGCTGAAAGGAATGCAAACAGAACCTAGTATTCTATGTGTTCCCCTGCTCATCTCACTCTGTTCACAGCTTCTCCTTTCATCAACCATTATCAACTTTTCCTAAATGACCTCCTCTAGATGCTATAACTCTCTTAACTATATCTTCCTAGTTGATTCAGTTGATCTTTCAGCAGACATTTACTGTGTACCTTCTTTGCATCTGACCCATGCTAGTAATTGAGAATAAACAATACACTGTTGAATTCAACCAACATGTACGTGCCAAGCCCATTTTCAATATGCTAGGGAATCTCACAGTCTAACAGAAAAGAGAGGCAAACCAGAAGATATTTATAATAGAGAGGGGAAAGTGATGTTACATTAAGTAGGGTATGTTTTGGAAGCATAGAATGGATGTGAAATCTGAGCAGACCCAGGGATATCCATGGAAGAGGGTTTTATTTCTTTCACTTTGGCTGACCCAAATTCATGTTCTGGCTGTTTTCCAAGTATCTCTTATGAGTGGCATTCATTGTTTTGTATTGGGATACTCTTGAGGGAGAGCTAGTTCTTGTGTTTAAGAAATCTGAGCAACTGGTGTTCTCTACCACCTCACATCCACCATCCTTCCATCCTCAGCAACATCAGCACCTGTGCTGAGGTCTGCTCCTCTGGGTCCCTCTCCCTATCACTTTCCATGCTGACAAGAGAAGGCAGAACACTCAAGAAAAAATAAATAAATAAAATCACTTGAGTTATTTTCAAAAATCTTGTTGAAATAAAATATGAAAAACATCAAAACCTCATTGCATCTGTCTCTTTGCTTAGGATTCATAGCTCATTCTGTGAAAAATTTAAGAATAAAAGTTTGTTCCACAGGCGAAATAGAAGATGGTGAAAATGTCAATCTGTTCTGAATCTGTTGAATTTTGTTTTGAATACAGTTTCCCTTCCTTCTAAGGACTAAGCCATCACTGGATACAGCTCAATGTTACTTTTTCTTGTTCAATATCCATATAGGCCAGTAACCTCAAAGCCACATTAGGGAAAATGCACTTGCAAACTGAAGGTTTACATTCTGATTGTTTGGGAGCAATTTTAAAAGTCCATGGCGTGTCATACTTGTCATTGTGTTGAGGTACATTTTGGGATCTGGAGCTTCTTAAGCTTGGAAATTTATTAATTAGTGAGGAGGCTATCCAACCATTCAGTATCTATATATCAGTTCCACTTTGTTGCAATTTACTTGTGACTGTGTGTAATATTTTTTGTTGTATATAAATTTTATTGAAGCAATTATATGTAGTAATATTTCTAAGAAAATGAGAGATTTACTAGCATCCAAGAATATATCTCTTCTAAATATCCAATAATATATCTCTTCTAATACTCTGTTGCATTATCCACATTATCCTGTTTCTCCTTGCCACTGGCACAGTGACCAGCACAAAGACACACCATAATTGTTTATTAGATAAATATTTAATGCAGCATCGGCTAGGAGTAGTTCCATGTGAGCTACTCATAATGCCAAAGCAATCTAAAGCAATGTACAAGATTTGCAGAAATTATTTTTCTATGCTTCCCATTTTATTTTTTCATTTTTGAAGGCTTACAAATGCTTATTCATAGACTTCCAGTTTGAGGGTGTCATATAATTTTATGCTGAAATCATACAGCTTTCACATAAGGTGATATTTGGGAGTCTAACCTCTTCCTTTCTGAGGCTTGTATAATCCTTTTGTAAGCATGTGCTGTTACAGTGAACTTTAGTTCTCTGATATTAAATACAGTATCTTCTGCCAACCTGGAACTTTAATGGCAAATTTGGCCTTTAAGCAACACTGTGGTAAATTTGCTGGAAAGAATATGGGCTCTGAAGCAGAGAGATAGTTTGTCATTGTGGTGCATCGTCTTTCTACTTGTGCAATATCAGGACAGTTAATGAACTCCTCTGAGATTTAGTTTCCTCACCTGTAAACATGTGAATTGTAGTGAGTTGAATGGTGGGTCCCCAAAAGGTATATCCACATCCTAATTCTCAAAGCCTGTGAATATTATCTTATAGGGAATAGAAATGAATATTACCTTATATGGCAAAAGATATAACTAAGTTAAGGATCTTGAAAGGGGGAACTTATCCTGGATATTCTGAATGATCCTACATGTAATTGTACATGTCCTTATAAGAGAGAATAGAGGCAGTTTTGAGACAGACACACAGAGGAAAAGACACATAGAGGAGAAGGAGTCAATATCACCACAGAAGCAGAGATTGAAGTGATGTGGCCACAAGTCAGAAGCTGCAAAAGGAAAAGAACAAATTCTCCCTTCGAGCCTTCAGAGAGTGTGCCCTGTAGACACCTTGAGTTCAGACTTTAGCCAGAACTATGAGAGAATAAACTTCTGTTGTTTTAGGCCACAAAGTCTGTGGTCATTTGTTTGGGCAGCCACAGGGAATAAATATAGCAATAATAGCCACCTTGCAGTCAGTGCGAGGATCAACAAGAATGTAAGTCAGAAACCACAAAGTGAGCACTCAGTAAATAGTAACTACTGTGATGATCATTTTTGCCTAGCCATGTAGCACACATGCAAATGTCAAACCAAAATTTGACAGAATAGGCCTAACTTTTGCTTCCAAGAGATGAATAATCAACAAATGACCCCAACTCACTTTCTCAATGATGTCTCCTACAATGTAACTTACAGTTAGGGCAACTACATATTCCAGTGTGTGAGGCTGTCTTGGTTTATGCCTGTTATCCTATGGTACTTATAGATCACCCTTTTACTTTCAAGGGGCTTGAGTTGGAAAATAAATAGTAAGGTAGGCCTGCCTTCACACCAAGTATGTTGGAATAATAGTTTCTAGCAATCATTGCATGTGTACCATGAGCCTGGAATCATTCTAAGCATTTAACTTATCAACTCATTTAATTGCCAAAAAGCTTTATATCTACTATGCCCAAGGACATACAGATAGTGAACAGTAAATTGGATGCTGCTTCCCAGACCAACCTGTATGGGTCAGAATCTAGAGTACACTACCACTTTATTTCTTGACAATGCCCCCTAAACTGTCCACCCTCACCCCTCTTTGCATTTACTAATCAGTTTTCAGCTGCAGTGCTAAGCCATTGCTATATTTAAATATATTGTGAGAAGTTCCATACACTATTTAACAATAGTATGAGTGTTGCATTTCCAAATTATTTTTTAAATAGATTAGAGCCGACTCAGGACTGTACCTACAATAACATAGTACTCATTTACCTGAAATCTGAGAAATAAGAAAAAGAAGGGAGAAAGAGCTGCAGTGAAAAAGAGTAGAGCCATAGGAATATGTGGCACATGGGAGCACTGATGAATCATGAACGTTGCAGTGAGGCACAGAATGCGAAGGGCCACAGACTTTTCTCATCCTGTTGCCTTTGTCTGAAACATCTCCCTTTACAATCTCCTGTTGAACATCTATTATTTCTTCAAGTCTTAATTCATATAATCATGAACACATCCCCAAACATCCATGAAAGATAAATCATTCCCTCTTTGGAATGCTCATTGTTGATAAATCAATTTTGCTTTGCATAAGTATGATGCAACACTGTATAGGTATGATGCAAGGCAAAATTGATTTATCAACAATGAGCATTCCAAAGAGGGAACCATAGCATCATACCTATGCTATGTTGCGTAGTGATCTATACACTGGTCTGTCTCCCTAGCTTCTCTGTAGGAACCTCTGGGCAGGAACTGTATCTTTCTCTTTTCTGCAACCCAAGGTCCAGTCACAGTTCTTTTCACATAGAAGAGGCTCACAAACAGTTAGTTTGTGGGTAGAATTATGTCTCCTTGCACCATGCACATTTCTTTGGCCAGGGCTGTAAATACTCTGCCCACTAACTGAACAGTTAGCATTCACTCGGTGAGAATGTGTTCCAGGTAGAGAATGAGAAGCTGAGAATACAGAAATAGCATCACTGTCTCTTCTCACTAGACAGAAAGGAGTCCAGTGATTGCTAGAAGAGGTGGTGCTCATATTCAGCATGTGAATTTGGAAGGATTTACCAAGACTAAGAGGGAAAGGGCACTCTAGCTAGCTTTAGGGCACTCAAAGTGTGATTCACACAGCAGCAGCAGCAGCTTCACCTGGGAGCCTGCTAAAAATGCAGAAAGTCAAGCCTTACTACATACCTACTGAATCAGATGTGGAGTACATTGCCTACAACCTGGAAAGCACTCAGAAAATGTCACCTATTATTGGTACTACAATATATGAGCTGTATTTTGAATGATTAGGGGGTGTTTTCCAGAAAGATAAAAGATGGGAAAAAAAAATCCTGGCAGTGAAAAGTACCTGTGCACAGGCAGGCAGACATAAAAAAGAGTGAACTGGGGAAGGGATAAGGCATTTGTAGTAGTCGTACTGGTTGGAGGTGATGACAGAAAGACTCTGGAGCAGTAAGTTAGGGGAATTTGGCAAAAGGTCTTGAACGACAGTCCCAATGCTTCCTTTTTATCTTGAGGATAATTGATAGGTATATACAAAAGCTTAATAGGATGTGAATTTATTAGAAAGTATGAAAGATGGAATACAGAGGGAAAAGCCTAGAAGCAGAGTGAACTATTAAGAATACGTGACTACAGTCTTGGCCAGAGATGATAGTTGTGGCTGAATTCAAAACACTTTTCTGAATTATAACTCCTAGGCTTCAGTGAGCAATTAGGTAACAGGATGACTATGAGTTTCCTGTTTAGGATGACAAGAAGGATGGTGGTGAAGCATTTTATCAGGTGCCTTAGTTAGGCTTACAGAGCAGCTGCAATAATAGTAAAAGTAATAGCAACCCCAAAATAACAGGTGTGGCAACACAGAAATTTGTTTCTCTCTCAAGAAGTTCAGAGCTAGGCAATCCAGGACTGATACAATACCCTACAATGTTGAGATAAAAACTCCTTTTGTCTGTTAATTCTCCATGCAAAGACTCGCCTCTCAAGGTTACTTCACGGTCCCAGGTTGCTGCATAAGCTCCAGTTCCAACCACCATCTCCTTATTCCAGCCATCAGGAAGGAAGAAAAAATGAAGAAGGAAGAGTGCTTTCAATGGCTGTCATTTAAACAGGGCTCCCAAAACTTGGCACCTGATACTTTCACTTATATCTTACTAGAAAAAATAAGCAAGGGGGGGCTGAAAAAAGTAGACATTTTGGGGGTGGCCATTTTCCCAGTTAATAAAGATTCTGTTATGATGTTAGAAGGATACAGTAGAAACAAGTAGCAGTTTCTGCTACCACCAAACAAGGAATAGGGTAGAGGAAGCAGGTTTAACCAGGGGAGAAATAAATGTTGACAGTAATGTAGCTATGGTGACATTCAATGAGAAATACCTAGAAGCCAGTTGGACACATGTCTCTAGAGTAGGAGAGAAGTGTGAAGACAGAGATAGGAAGTTTACATTCCTTTCCTCCTGTTCCCAGTTGTCCTGAAATAAGCCTTTAAGGTGGTATAAGTAGCCTATGTATTCCATCCATAGAAAAATTTGCTGGCATGAAAATAAACCCACAACAGAAAGTATTGTGATATGATTGTCAAAAATATAGAGTAATTCATAGGGTTTACAGGAAAGAACCTTCTCCCAGGACTGCTCAATAGCTCTACTACTGATGCCTACGGGCAGGTCATATTTTTCTTGTGTCAGGTTTTGGAGCCATTCTTCATTTTGCTTCATGGATTTTGAGGCTTGAACATTTGAAACCCCTTATAGCAATAGCAACTTCTTTAAAACATACTTCATAACTCCATATCTGGATGCTTATGCTTTGTCATGAATGACATTTATTTTCATGCCTCTAAAATGATAGAATTTATTTTGAGAGCCAAAGCCTTGTTTTGATTCTATGGTATTTGGAAATTATGGGTACTCTTACTCCTGCTCTAAAGTCTGAAACTCTCAGAACAAAGGTCATTATTCTCCTCCAGCTGACCTTATATCCCCAAAGGACTACCCATTGTATTTCTATCAGTAAGGGATTAGAACCCTAGAGATAATTCCATACACATTTTCCAGGAAGGAAAATAATTGACATGTAGAGTTAACCAGTCATAAAAGAGACATCAACAATTTGAGGAGGTCCAGAGAGTAACTCATATGAAAGGCCTAAAAATAAAATCCATGTGGCACAACAGGAGGAATCCTGAGGAGAAAAGGGAAGCATAGTAGGATTACAAATATCAGACATATGGGCAAAAAACACACTTACCTGTAAAAGGAAACCAAAAGGAAGAAGTCACATAAAAACAGAGTCAATCTAAAATGACACAGTGTTCCCTACCAAAATTCTAATGACATTCTTCACAGATATAGGAAAGAACAATTCTAAAATTTGTATGGAACCACAAAAAACCTCAGATAGCCAATGAAATCTTAAGCAAAAAGAATAAAGCTAAGGGAATCACACTACCTGAATTCAAAATATACTGCAGAGCTATAATAATCAAGACAGCATGGTACCGGCATAAAAACAGACACATAGACCAATGGAACAGAACAGAGACCAGAAAATGAACCCCATACATTTACAGACAACTGAGTTTTGACAAAGATAATAAGAACACATAATGAGGAAATGAGAGTCTTCAATAAATGGTGTTGGAGAAACTGGATATCCACATACAGGAGATTGAAACTAGACCCTTATCACACACCATATGCAAAACTAACTCAAAATGTATTAAAAACTGAAACATAAGACCCAAAAACCTGAAACTATTAAACTACTAAAAAATTAGGGAAAATGCTTCATGACATGGATCTGGGCAATGATTATTTGGATATAACCCCAAAAGTACAGGCAACAAAAGCAAAAACAAATAATATTATGTCAAAATAAAAAGCATCTGTATAGCAAAGGAAACAACCGAGCAAAGGGCCAATCTATGGAACAGGAGGAAATATCTGTAAACCACACATCTGATAAGTGGTTAATATCAAAAATATAGAGGAAACTAAAACAACTCAATAGCAAGAAAACAAGCTAACCAGATTAAAAATAGACAAAGCACCTGAATAGATATTTCTCAAAAGAAGACATATAAATGGTGAACAGGTATATGAAAAAATTCTCAATATCACTAATCATCAGGGAAATGCAAACTAAAACCACAGTGAGATACCACCTCATACCTGTTAGGTTGGCCATTATCAAAAAGACAAATGATAGCAAGTCTTGGTGATGATGTGGAGGAAAGGGAACCCTTGCACACTGTTAATAGAAATATGAATTAGCACAGCTATTACTGAAAGCAGTAAAGAGGTTCTCAAAAAAATTACAAATAACAATAATGTATGATCCATCAATCTCACTACTGGGTACATATCTACAATAAATGAAATCAGTATGTCAAAGAGATAGTGGCACTCCTATGTTCATTGCAGCATTATCCACAACAGCCAAGATGTAGAATCAACCCAAATGTTAATCAATGGATTAACAGATAAAGAAAATGTGACATATATACACAATGGAATACTATTTGATCATAAAAAAGAATAAAATCTTGTCATTCACAACAACACAGATAAACCTTGAGGACATAAATTAAATGAAATAAGCCAGTGACAAAAAGACAACTATCATATGACCTCATTCATATGTGGAATCTGAAAAAGGTTATCTCATAGAAACAGAGAGTAAAATGCTTGTTACCACGGGCTGATGTGGTGATGAAAGAGAGAGGAGATGTTGATCAATAATATACAATTTCAATTAGATAGGAGAAATAAATTCAAGAGATCTATTGCACAACATGGTGATTATAGTTAATAGTGATATTTTGCTGCTATGGTTTGAATATATCCCCCAAATTCCATGTATTGGAAATTAATCTCCAAATTCATATGTCGATGACATTTGAGGGTAGGGTTTTTGATAAGTAATTAGGTTAGCTATAGTCATAAGGGTGGAGCCCCCATGATGGGACTTGTGGCTTTAAAAGAAGAAGAGAGACCTGAGCTGGTACACACTTGCCCTCTCACCATGTGATATACCCCACCATGTTATGATGCAAGAAGACCCTCACCAGGTGTTAGCACCTTGCACTTGGACTTCCCAGTCTCCAAAGCTCTAAGAAATAAATTTATTTTTAAAATTAATTATACCATCTATAGTATTCTGTTTTAGCCACAGAAAATGGACTACAAAAATTGCATTCTTAAAAAATTCTGGATCCAAGATGGCCGATTAGCAACAGCTCAGGAATGTAGCTCCCAGTGAAAGCGCAGAGAACGAGTGGACGCCGCACTTTCCGACGAATTTTTGTTGCCCACAGACCGGGAGAGTCCGGGCAGAGAAGCCACACGGGTCGCCAGGGCGACTCTTTTGGCCGGCGCGGCTCTTTTGCCGGCGCCGCTCTTTTGCCGGCGCCCAGCGCGGTGCTTCCCAGTGCAGAGTATACGGGACAGACGGGCTCGGCTGGTCCCATCCCCACAAGGAAAACAGCAACTGGAAGCGCTGAGGACTGAGAGTTTCACAGCAAGCACAGCGAACCCAGGAAGGTCCGGCTCTGTGGGGAACAGGTGTCCACCAAAGGATAACTAAGAAACCGAAAAACTTCATCACCGGGCGGAGAGAGATCCAAGATGGCCGCGTAGCAGCAGCTTGGGATTGTGGCTCGCGGTGAGGGCACAGAGAGCAAGTGGACACCGCAGTTGCAGACAAATATTTGATGCCCATGGACTGGGAGATTCCCGGCGAGGGAATCTTTTGGCGACTCTTTTGGCTGGCGCGGCACTTCTCGGTGCAGAGTGTGTGGGACTGGGTGGTGCCCTTTTAGTCGGGCTCCGCTGGTCCCATCCCCACAAGGAGAACAACAATTGGAAGCGCTGAGGACTGAGAAGCACAGCTGAACCCGGGAAGGCCCAGCTCTGTGGGGAAGGGGCGCCCCCCGAAGGAAAACTAAGAAACAGAACAAACTTCATCACCAACAAGCCGGACGTCCACTCAGAGACCCAATCTGAAAGGCGGCAATTACAAAGACGACAGGTGGATAAATCCACAAAAATGGGAAGAAACCAGTGCAAAAAGGCTGAGAACACCCGAAATCAGAATGCCTCTCCTCCTACAAGGGATCGCAGCTCCCCTTCAGTAAGAGAACAAGGCTTGACGGAGGATGAGTGTGATGAACTCACAGAATCAGGCTTCAGAAGGTGGATAATAAGAAACTTCTGTGAGCTAAAAGAACATGTTCTAACCCAATGCAAAGAAACTAAGAACCTTGAAAGAAGATTTAATGAAATGCTAACGAGAATGGACAACTTAGAGAAGAATATAAGTGAATTGATGGAG
>PVKP010028643.1:0-29882 GCA_004027715.1 Plecturocebus donacophilus | reverse complement strand
AAAGACACAGACTGGCAAATTGGATAAAAAGCCAAAACCCATCGGTGTGCTGTATCCAGGAAACCCATCTCACATGCAAGGATACACAAAGGCTCAAAATAAAGGGATGGAGGAAGATTTACCAAGCAAATGGAGAGCAAAAGAAAGCAGGAGTTGCAATTCTCATCTCTGATAAAATAGACTTTAAACCAACAAAGATTAAAAGAGACAAAGAAGGACATTATATAATGGTAAAAGGATCAATGCAACAAGAAGAGCTAACGATCCTAAATATATACGCACCCAATACAGGAGCACCCAGATACATAAGGCAAGTTCTTAATGACTTACAAAGAGACTTAGACTCCCACACAATAATAGTGGGAGACTTTAACACCCCATTGTCAATATTAGATCAACCAGAAATAAATTTAACAAGGATATCCAAGACTTGAACTCAGACCTGGAACAAGCAAACCTAATAGACATTTACAGAACTCTCCACCCCAAATCCACAGAATATACATTCTTCTCAGCATCACATCACACCTACTCTAAAATTGACCACATAATTGGAAGTAAATCACTCCTCAGCAAATGCAAAAGAATGGAAATCATAACAAACAGTTTCTCAGACCACAGTGCAATCAAGTTAGAACTCAGAAATCAGAAAGTAATTCAGAACCGCACAGCTTCATAGAAACTGAACAACTGGCTCTTGAATGTTGACTGGATAAATAATGAAATGAAGGCAGAAATAAAGATGTTCTTCGAAACCAACGAGAATGAAGACACAACATATCAGAATCTCTGGGACACATTTAAAGCAGTCTCTAGAGGAAAATATATAGCAATAAATGCCCACATGAGAAGCAAGGAGAGATCTAAAATTGACACCCTATCGTCAAAATTGAAAGAGCTAGATGAGCAAGATCAAAAAAACTCAAAACCTAGCAGAAGACAAGAAATAACTAAGATCAGAGCAGAACTGAAGGAGATAGAGACACAAAAAACCCTTCAAAAAAATCAATAAATCCAAGAGCTGGTTTTTTGAAAGATCAACAAAATAGACAGACCACTAGCCAGATTAATAAAAAAGAAAAGAGAGAATAACCAAATAGATGCAATAAAAAACAATAAAGGGGATATCACTACAGATTCCACAGAAATTCAAACCATCATCAGAGATTATTACAAACAACTCTATGTACATAAACTGGTAAACCTGGAAGAAACTGATAAATTCCTGGACACTTGCCTCCTCCCAAATCTAAACCAGCAAGAAGTCAAAACCCTGAATAGACCAATAACAAGGTCAGAAGTTGAGGCAGCGATTAAGAGCCTACCACCCAAAAAAAGCCCAGGTCCAGATGAGTTCACAGCTGAATTCTACCAGACATACAAAGAGGAGCTGGTACCGTTCCTTCTGAAACTATTCCAAATAATCCAAAAAGAGGGAATCCTTCCCAAATCATTTTATGAAATCAACATCATCCTGATACCAAAACCTGGCAGAGACTCAACAAGAAAAGAAAACTTCAGGCCAATATCCATGAACATAGATGCAAAAATCTTCAATAAAATACTAGCAAGCCGACGGCAACAGCACATCAAGAAGCTTACCCACCATGATCAAGTAGGATTCATCCCGGGGATGCAAGGCTGGTTCAACATACGCAAGTCTACAAATGTAATTCACCACATAAACAGAACCAAAGACAAAAATCACATGATTATCTTAATTAATGCAGAGAAGGCCTTTGACAACATTCAACAGCCCTTTATGCTAAAAACCCTCAATAAACTAGGTATTGATGGAATGTATCTCAAAATAATAAAAGCTATTTAAGACAAACCAACAGTCAGTGTCATACTGAATGGGCAAAAACTGGAAGCATTCCCTTTGAAATCTGGCACTAGACAAGGATGCCCTCTCTCACCACTCCTATGCAATACAGTACTGGAAGTTCTAGCCGAGCAATCAGGCAAGAAAAAGAAATAAAGGGTATTCAAATAGGAAAGGAGGAAATCAAATTGTCTCTATTTGCAGACGACATGATTGTATATCTAGAAGACCCCATCGTCTCAGCCCAAAATCTCCTGAAACTGATAAGCAACTTCAGCAAAGTCTCAGGATACAAAATCAATGTGCAAAAATCACAAGCATTCCTATACACCAATACAGACTTAAAGAGAGCCAAATCAAGAACAAACTGCCATTCACAATTGCTACAAAGAGAATACAATACCTAGGAATACAATTAACAAGAAACGTAAAGGACCGCTTCAAGGAGAACTACAAACCACTGCTCAATGAAATAAGAGAAGACACAAACAGATGGAGAAACATTCCATGTTCACGGTTAGGAAGATTCAATATCGTGAAAATGGCCATACTGCCCAAAGTAATTTACAGATTCAATGCTATCCCCATCAAGCTACCAATGACCTTCTTCACAGAACTGGAAAAAACCACCTTAAATTTCATATGGATCCAAAAGAGAGCCCACATAGCCAAGTCAATTCTAAGCAAAAAAATAAAGTGGAGGCATCACACTACCAGACTTCAAACTATACTACTAGGCTACAGTAATCAAAACAACATGGTACTGGTACCAAAACAGAGATATAGACCAATGGAACAGAACAGAGGCCTCAAAGGCAACACAACATATCTACAATCATCCAATCTTTGACAAACCTGACAAAAAGAAACAATGGGGAAAGGAGTCCCTGTTTAATAAATGGTGTTGGGAAAACTGGCTAGCCGTGTGCAGAAAGCAGAAACTGGACCCCTTTCTGACACCTTACACTAAAATTAACTCTAGATGGATTAAAGACTTAAACATAAAACCTAACACCATAAAAACCCTAGAAGAAAATCTAGGCAAAACCATTCAGGACATAGGTGTAGGAAAGGACTTCATGACCAAAACGCCAAAAGCATTGGCAACAAATCCAAAATAGACAAATGGGACCTAATCAAACTCCACAGCTTTTGCACAGCAAAAGAAACAGTCATTAGAGTGAATCGACAACCAATAGAATGGGAAAAAATTTTTGCAGTCTACCCATCTGACAAAGGGCTGATATCCAGAATTTACAAAGAACTAAAACAGATTCACAAGAAAAAAACAAACAAGCCCATTCAAAAGTGGGCAAAGGATATGAACAGACACTTTAAAAAAGAAGACATACATGAGGCCAATAAACATATGAGAAAATGCTCATCATCACTGGTTATTAGAGAAATGCAAATCAAAACTACATTGAGATACCATCTCACGCCAGTTAGAATGGCGTTCATTAAAAAATCTAGAGACAGCAGATGCTGGAGAGGATGTGGAGAAATAGGAACACTTTTACACTGTTGGTGGGAGTGTAACCTAGTCCAACCATTGTAGAAGACAGTGCGGCGATTCCTCAAGGGCCTAGAAATAGAAATTCCATTTGACCCAGCAATCCCATTTTGGGTATATATCCAAAGGATTATAAATCGTTCTACTATAAGGACATATGCACACGAATATTCATTGCAGCACAGTTTACAATAGCAAAGACCTGGAACCAACCCAAATGCCCATCGATGATAGACTGGACAGAGAAAATGTGGGACATATACACCGTGGAATATTATGCAACCATAAAAAAACGATGAGTTTGTGTCCTTTGTAGGGACAAGGATGAACCTGGAAACCATCATTCTCAGCAAACTGACACAAGAACACAAAATCAAACACCGCATGTTCTCACTCATAGGCGGGTGTTGAACAATGAGAACACATGGACATAGGGAGGGAACACTACACAATGGGGTCTGTTGTGGGGAAATTGGGGAGGGACAGTGTGGGGTAGGGAGTTGAGGAGAGAGAGCATGGAGAGAAATGCCAGATATAGGTGAAGGGGAGGAAGGCAACAAATCAGACTGCCATGAGTGTACCTATGCAACAATATTGCATGTTCTTCACATGTACCCCAAAACCTAAAATGCAATAAAAAATTAAAAAATAAAAAACTTTTTATGACTATGGGCATTAAAAATGTATTAAACCCAAAGTAATTCTGATGTAAACACAAATTCCAAAAAGTTCAATAATATATGAATTAGCCTCATATTTCATATATGTTTCTGGGTTAGGGGCCCCATATTTATAAAAATCCTCTACTTTCTTCTGGCACCTTCATTTATTTGTTTTTTTGTTTCTGGTGATAACTATAATTCAAATTGATTTATTCATTAGAATAACATAAAATCAGGACTTCTAACTTTGTTTTTAATAAAACATCCCATTGTCCCCAAGACTTTTAATAGCCCATTCTTTCTCATTCATTTAAAACAGGCATTTTACAATGTTCAAATATAGCATTTGCCCCTTAGGAATTTGATGCTATTTTGCTTTTTTTGACTAGGGTCCTTATCATAATTTTCTATACTGTGTATTGCTAAAAAACAATTAAAATTTTGTTGGAACAAATGAAAATATTTTCAAGATACTTTCAAACTGAATGCATTAGTGACAACTATGAGAGAGGTTTATTTGAAATTGATATCTTTGCGTTATGCCATGACATTGCTGTGAGATAATTAAATTAGGATACAGCAATTTTTTCTGACCTGCCCAGATGACCTTTCTGGAACTGTAATGTAGATTAAAAAACAAAAAACACATGTTTAATTGATGAAGGATCAGCCTCTCTGTGTGTGTATAGGAATGTTTCTGTTGCGGGAGATGGTCAAGACTAAGGTGTGGGTAGATCTAGTGTTTGCTGAGGGACCGCTTTGTGGTTTTTACATGGCCACTTCCTCATTGTGTCCTCACAGAGTGGAAAGCAGAGAAAGAGAGAAAGACAAGCAGAGAGATAATGAGAGAGAGAGAGAGAGAAATCACAAGCTCTCATTTTTCTTCTTAAAAGTGCACTAAATCCACTCATAAGGGCTTAACTCTAATGACCAAATTATCTTCCAAAGGTCCCATTTTCTAATAAATTGATGCTGGGGTTTAGGGTTTGAACATAT
Organism: Plecturocebus donacophilus; assembly: GCA_004027715.1. NCBI lineage: Eukaryota > Metazoa > Chordata > Mammalia > Primates > Pitheciidae > Plecturocebus > Plecturocebus donacophilus. The sequence goes on along the minus strand of PVKP010028643.1, from coordinate 24,886 downwards.
AAATATTTAGTTAATACAAATATTCAGTCCATAACACACTTTTATCCTATCTGCAGATTCCCATGTCTGTTGAATGTAATTAGTATCTTCTCATCTGCTTCATATTTTACAGAAATTGTTCTGATAAAGCTATAGCACTTTATCAGATAATTAATTTATTTAATTACAACAAACAAAGCATAATTGCAGGTAATGTTGAGTGTGAGGATAGGTTTTATAATGTTAAAGTTTACAGCATATACAGTCAAATTCATTCAGAATTATACACTTTAAAAAATGCATGAGCAAGTAAGTTACAAAATAACTATGTTCTTTATGATAAAGCATTGCAATTAAGAAAGGTATTTAATATTCCTAGTTAATTATACTGCTTTTGGAAGTAATTGATATACATATACAGATCTTTTGTCATACACACATTTGATAAGTGTAAGTGGACATTAAGGAACGTTCTTCTAATGGTTTTTGTATAGTGTACTCTACATGGCTGAGGGAAAAAATCATTTGTATCATCCTAAGCTAATATACATATGCAAAAATGGACGTGGTAGATTTACACCTTTGTGGTACTAAGATTTCCCTCTATGGAATATGTGTAAATTACAATTAATTTCTACTGTTAACTAGAATTTGTATATATTTAGAAACATGCTGAATATTATTTTAGACTTCTAGAGATTGATTCAGTGATTATAAATAAATGCAATATTTAGTTAAATATCCCAATTACATATTAGTAAATGTAAATTCAATGATCACGAAGCTAGTCTGTCCCTATTTGGCCCTGATAGCTGTATATCTTCTAGTAAGTTTACTATTTGTAAATTAAATTATTGTACATGAAGAATTCTAGAAGTTCAATCAGAGAAAGCATTCTTCAGTTTTCTAAGTAATTAGAAAGCTGCTTCAAATGTTGAATTCTCCTGGATTTCAGCTTTCTCACAGATATACAGAGAAAACTAAAACATCTCAAAATTGATAAACCATGGTTTTGTAACATGGAAGTGAATTATCTAATATAAAGCACTTAGTGAATTTAAGATTTTCAAATAATTTCTTCATATTTTATCTTCTCTACCCATCATACATTTTAATACAGAGTTTACTTATTCTAGCATAGTTTAATTAAAATATACTTATTGGTGTCAAATTCATTCAAAACATTGTAATAAACAATGAAAAATGAATGGAGAAAGGCATATATAGATCACTATGACATATTATTTGCCTAAAATGTTTTCCAAAATAAAAACAAATAACTATATGAATAATATTAATACATTTAAAGATAATATTGAGGGCATTCTATACTCCTTCCATAGTATAGACATAGACATTCCTCCCATTAAAATATAATGTTTATTTCCGTTCTCTCTTGAATCTGAGAGGGCTTCGTGGTTGCTTTAACCAAGAGAATATAGAGGAAATAAAGTTGTTGCTTGTTTCTGTGCTTATGCCTTGGTAGAATGCCCCTTAGCTTTCCAGAGAGACAAAACTAATAGCCTAGAGATAGATATGGATATATCAGTCCACACATACACACACAATCTCCCGGAAACATTCCAACAGACATACCGAGAAATAATACTTGACCAGCTATCCAGATATCCCTTCATCCAAAAAAGTTGATACCTAAATTAACTATCACAGAGCTACTTTAAATAGTTGACAACAACATTAACTCATATTTATTAAGTCCTTGGTTTGTGCTAGACATAGTACTATGGGCTCCAAAATTTTAATTTATTGAATTGTCAAAATTTTACAGAGGACGAAAATGATTTGCGGAAAGAGTAGCCAAATTGTTTAAGCTTACACAGCCTGTAAGAGGTGGAGCCAGGATTGGAACTTTAGCTGCCTCTGCATTTTATCCTCTCAACTCCTCTCACCTCCATTAGATGAGACCAGGGTGAACATTTAATTTGAACAAATTTTGTTTTTATTGTTATTTATTTATTTTGTAATGGCAAATATTTGTGCATAATTATACAGTAAAGGAAGGACCCAGTAGTGAGGAAAGCATTAAGCATCAAGAAGAGGGGAAAATAAATAAAGCTATGGAGAAATAAAGGGAGATGTGGAGGTCTTGATGCTAAAATTTAGTTTTAACATGCAACTTTATAAATATATGTATATCTTAAAGCACAAGTTAGGAACACAAGTATTATGCACATAAAACCACAACATTTATTTAAAATACTTTATTCTGCTTTGTGGCACACATCAATGTAATGCAATATTATTATCATTTTACATATAGTTTATACCTAATTATCTCATTTATTCTACCCATTAACTATTGTGGGTAGTAGATGGTAAAACTATGGTTCACAGGCTTTAAGTATTTATCAACAGTTATGCAGTTAAGATTTAAATCCAGATACCTTATTTCAGCATCTGTGCCTCTAACTGCTCCCACTACTTCTTCTCACAAAGGCAAGAGCTCAGGTATGGGACCAAGAGAAAGAGAAACCTAATGTGGACCACTCTGACCAACCACTTGATGTGAAAGGGTCATGATTAAAACATAAAAGAAAAAAAGGAAAAGATAAGAAAATATTCCTAGAGGTGAGATGGAATGATGGAATTCCAGAAGAGTAATTGCTAAAGAAAGAAAGGAACAGTATTTATTAATGTCCAAATATGGGCCCCCTATAGTAAGCTCCATACACAGAGCATTACTTTTCATATTCATATGCTTTATGAGATGATCATTATAACTTATTCTACTAAGAGCAAATGGACACTAATAAAGGTGAACTGTATTTGCTAAAAATTACAAATTTATATGATGGAGTAGAGATTTGAAGTCAGTCCTGTCTGACTTCAGAGTTTACAGCTTTTTCTTTCTTTTATTCCTGATTATGTGATCATGCCATTTAATGTGATATGTGTACATGTGAATATGGTAATGAACAAAGGCAATGTACCTGCACTAACTTCAACATTGTAAATTTTCCATGATTTTATTAATGGTCCAAAAAGTTTATTTTTTTAATATAATTCTGTAACAATATTGATTTTCAAAACCTTATGTGAAATATTTGTTTTGTTCCTTCTATACTACATAACTTGACTGTCTAAAATTACAAGTCCAACATTGTTGATTATATTTCATAAACTTAGATTTAGATAGTCTGATTCTTGAAGTTGGTTACTTCAATCCCATAAGTATGTACCTCAAAGGTCTGTGACAGATGAATTCTCAATGATTATGTCCAACTGTGATGAAATCAATTCTTTCTTCCAATAATTCTTCGCTCATTTTGCTTCAAATAAAAAATGGAGACTATATTTTGTGTTGTTAGTGTTGCCAGTTAGTGATCATCTTAAAAAAATTTAATCTGCAAACGTACGTATCTCAGAATATTTTATTTTGTTTACTTCGATTTCCCAATCTGCAGTGGAAATACTTCAGCAAATGCTGAACTGGTTAAATTTCTACATTTTCTGAAAATCAGTTAAATTGATATATCTTTCTTTTGAATGACATTTGGATATAAAAGTATCTTTCATGTATATTAAATAAAAGCAACAGTTACAAAACAGTGTGTTGACATGTTTTCAAAAATATTCAAAACCTCTAAGAACTGGATTGCCTGGCTGAAGTTTAGAAACCATATTAATCAATCTGAAAGAAGCCAATTTTTAATCATATTAAAATTTTAATTATCAAACATCTGGGAAGTTTTCACATAATGATTTTATCTCCATTATAAATTATTAAATGTTAATATTGTTTTAGAATTTATACTACTATGTTAAAATTTCACCTTGAAAGACTTCATAACAGAAAATCTTACCTACTAAAGTACTAAAATATTATGACCAAATACTAAGATTAATACTAAGATGGGTGAAAATAATCTAATTTGAAAATAATGGGTGAAAATACTAAGATGGGTGAAAATAATCACATTTCATAATTAAAAAAATAAAGTACATAATTCCATTTAAAAATACAAGTTGTGTCCAATATGCATATTGGAAGTGGTATGGAAAATATGTAAATGGGGCTTTTGCTGCTGGAATTCTTTTCAAAATGCTGTATATTCTTAGTTACTGTGCATGCATTGGTATGGAAACAACTGTAGTATAGTAATCAGTAAATCTGAATTTAAGTCATGATTTAAACTAGAAGTTCAAATGCTTTTCTCCCAGAGAATAGTATATCATTATTTAGAGTAGCACCAATGCAAAAAGTTAACATATATATAGTTTTTTTTTCAGCTTTTTTGGGGAATCTGACCTCCATTTCTAAATTTAATACAAGGGGCATTGTACTCCTATCTGTGGCTCTCCCAAGACATGGAAAGTTTAACATACCTTCTAACAGTGTAATCTAGATAAGTAGACTATTATTTAATAGAACAAAAAAATTGTTGAAGTGTTACCTAGGGCTTTGGAAGATAGTATGATATACTGAAATGTCAAGCATCTGACTTAATAAAAAAGGTGGAAGACCTGGAAACAGGTCATCTTAATTAGTAAAATATAGTTGCTGTTATTCTGAGCTTTTTTTTTAGCAGAAAATAGGCCATAAACAAGGAATGACAGTAGTGGATTCCCATGGGGAAAATTTCGGAAATAATGTATCAAGTGGTATCAACTATAAATATGAATTCACATATACTGATATAAAACAGAATAGTTAGAGTGAGTTACAGAAATCAAGGTCATAGAAAAAGATAAGTTTGTTCAGCATATTTTTGAGGGAGGTTATGATCTTGAATTAATGGAATATATAGAGAAACCCTTCCAACGAATACACACCATGTCACAATGTTATGAACTGGCGAATATTGAGACAAGGTGGATTGGCTTGGCAGGTATATAAGAACCAGAGAGCTTAGAATAACAGTAAGTGGAGGCGGGCTTAGGTTAATGGATTGCTCATATGATTTCAACTCTTGGAATAATAATAATGATAATAATGATTCTTGAAAAATACTGCCTTGGTATATCAAAATTAATATTTTTAAATACTTGAAGATTAGTAATGTCATGTCTATTAGTTTATATATTTAATAGTTATATAGTTATTTTATAAGAGCTTACTCCTTTGATCTAAATTATGTATTACCCTTAAATAGAGGATGATAAAATTTCCCATAGAATACCAATATCCTTCCATGACCATTTCCAGAGCTTTACTGTATAGCCAACATGCTTTTAATCTGTTGCCAGACAGATTCATGAATATCTTATTGTCTGGTCTACTGTGTGCAGAACGCTAGGTTATCTAAAATACATTTTGATTATTCATATAACTTAGAAAAATACAGCTTTGATTACAAGGTGGTATTTATCTTCTTAACATTTAAATGCACTAGTTATGAGAAGAAGATACAGTTTCTATTTTACCTTTTTATGCCATTTTTATTCTTTCAATCTGGAAAGAAAGGAAATTTTGTCAACCATGAAATATATTTATTACCAAGAAAAAAGTTTTATATGTACTTTTTAAAATACACTGTTAGTGGGAATGTAAACTAGTTCGACCACTGTGGAAATCAGTTTGGAGATTTTCCAAAGAACTCTGAACTACCATCCAACTCAGCAATACCACTACTGGGTATGTAATCAAAGGAAAGCAAATCATTCAACCAAAAAGACACATGCACTTGTTTGCCCATTGCAGCTCCAGTCACAACAGAAAAGACAGAAAATCAACCTAGATGGCTATCCTGTGGAATGGATAAAGAAAATGTGGTGCATATACACCATGGAAAACTACATAGTCGTAAAAAAAGAACAAAATCATGTTCTTTGCAGCGACATGGATGCAGCTGGAGGCTATTATTCTAAGCAAATTAACACAGGAATGGAAAACCAAATATGGCATGTCCTCACTTATAAATAGGTGCTAAACACTGAGTACATGCAGACACAAAGGTGGGAACAGTATGCAGTGGGGACTACCAGAAGGCAAAGAATCAAAAGGGAAGAAGGCTTTAAAAAATTACTATTGGTTACTATACTCACTGCCAGGGTGAGAGGATTATTCATATATTAAAATTTATATCATTCATATATACATTTACTCATGTGACAAACCTGCACATATTATACCCCCAAACCTAAAATAAAAGTAAAAATAACAATAAACAAAAAACTAAATATTTCTTGAAAAGTTTTGGTAAAATGTATGAAAATATACCTCTTTGAGATCAACAAAGAAACACTTAAGTTTCCCTTTAAATATAATGACATTTTAGTCATTAGAAAAGCAGTTTCTAAAACTGGGAAATGTATTTGCTGTATCACAAGTTGCAAGTCCGGCCAAATCTGGAAAAAAATATTATTTTCAAACCGTGTGCATTTCAAAAGTTATTGTTTGAAAAAAGGTAAAATAAAGTATCTTCTATATAAATATAGAAAAAGTACCTAAAATTATTATTTGGCAAAAAGATAAATATGTTGTAACAAATTAAAATAAAGTGTTGATTATACCTTCATGTTTGCTGTCCAGTTGTTACATTGAATTGAAAAACATATATTCTTAGGAAAAGCATTCTAGATCAGATGTTATTTGTCTTTTGACATGGAATGAAGGCAAATTATGTAATTTCTATTCAATTTGTGTAAACTCTTCCAATTCTCTATTTATTAGCTAAACTTGAGGTTAATTGTTCATGTAAATTCTATCTGGGCTTGTCAATTGTGTCTATTTCTTGCTTACTAAAGTAGATAAATCTTATCTTTCCCAAGCCCATTTATTTTATCTCTATTACTATATATCCAGTCTCTCAGGCTTTCTTATACTTATTTTATTACAGTTTTCTTATTATTGGGCTTTCCTCACACTAGTGATGGATTGCTACTGGCCTTTTGTCTTTCAATTCTCTGTTATAATAAAAAGAAAATACCTCTAAAAAAGTCACATTGGAGAGTGTGCAGTAAGAGGATTAAGTCACAGTCTATAATCCTGCACCTTTATTTCTCTGGGTGAAGTAATATCACAGAATTTCATATTTATTAAAATACATTGTTACAAATGAACTTCATAGATCTCTAAGTAAATTATAAAGATGGAAGTCCAGTACCTAGCGGAGATAAAAAGTTGTTTCTGTAATAAGTAATCATTAATTTATAGGCTAATACATTTACAGTCAACTCAGAAACATTATTCTGCCTCGTGTTATCATTTTTAATATTTCTCTTATTCATATTCCTCTCCAGAGAAGCAAGATATATAAAATGATTAGTTAATTGAAAATAGGAAGCTCAGACACTGTAGCAATATTTTCTTTGAGGTAGACAGAAAATAAATTAGAAGCAGATGAGGCCAAGTGTTGAGGAGTTAATGATAGCTTATCTGTGACCCTAATTGTGACCAGTGCCTTGTATTTTAAGACAGTACTTAATATGATTCTAATAAAAGGTATCTGACACATCACTAATCATCAAGGAAATACAAATCAAAATCACAATGAAATATTAATGTACACCTGTTAGTATATCTATTATAAAAAAGATAAGAAGTAACAAGTGTTGGCAAAGGTGTGGAAGGAAGAAAATGAAAACTTGTACACTGTAGGTGGGAATGTCAATTGGTACAGCCACTATAGAAGACGGTATGGAGGTTCTTCAAAACATTAAAAATAGATCTACCATGAGCTGTAATGTCTAATGTCTATAATCCCAGCAACCTTTGGTAGGCCTAGTTTGGTGGGTAGCTTGAGCTCAGGAGTTTGAGACAAGCCTGGGCAAAATTTCGAAACTCTGCTTACAAATAAACAGATAAAAACCAAAATTACCTTGGCATGGGGCATGTTGGCACATGCCTGTGGTCCCAGTTACTAGGAGGCTGAGGTGGGAGGATCACCTGAGCCTAGGGAGGTTGAGGCTGCAGTAAGCTATGAGCACACCACTGCACTCCAGCCTGGCCGACAGTGAAACGCCAATTCAAAGAAAATAGAAATCCCACATTTCATCATCTAAATCCTCTCAATCAGGTATGAGTGAGGCTCTGAGTCTAATCAATTTTGACCATAATTTATCCAGTGACCTGTTAAATAAATAAAATAGTTTATCTGTTCCCAAAATAAAATGGCAAAACAGGTATAGAAAAACTGCTATTGACATTTTTGGTATAAAAAGGGAAAAAATAAAAGGAAAAAAATGAGTAATTAGTCTTAAGAAATTTTAAATCCAGTAGTACAAACCCTGTTCGGTTTTAAGTCATGAGCATAATTCTCTATAGTTTTCGACTCCATCCTCTAAGTCAAATAATCCCACATACTCAGTAGTTAAAAATAAAAAAATAGTTTCATGATCAGGGAGACCTGATAGGGGCCTACCTATTCTCATAACACACTTCCAAAATGATAAGATAACAGAGTATAAGGAATATCCTTTTAGTTTTAAGTGCTTCACTGCACTTTTTTCGTTTGTTTTCATTAAACATAGCAGGTGTTTATAGCTGAATAGATTTATCAGCCTCTTTCCTGCCAATAGACTTTCTGGGGTTTGAGAATTTTTTTTTTTCAATTTGTGCTGTTGTTTCCCCTTTAAGTTCAAGCCATCAATCTTTGTGCTGTTACATAAATCCCTATCACTTAATGCATCTCCTAATATGTCATAGGCGTTCATAGCATTAAACAAGACATGTTTCCTATGGAATCCTATTGCTATTTTGTCTTTCTACTTTGAAAGAACAATTGCTAAAGAACAATTGCCTCAGGCTTCTGTAAGGCCCCTGTTTAGATTGAAGAAATATGAGGGTCACATACTTAACCTCTCAGAGGCTTTAATATAACAAAGTACTTTGTACTTTTGCTTCTTTTTGTTTAAAGTTCTGTTTAAAAAATCTATCACTCCCCTCTAGCATTTCCTTATAAGTAATCACTTGCTTTTTCCAATAAAGGTAAACAGAAATCTTACTCTTACTCTTGCACTGAAACACTTAAAAATCAAAAGGATATTCTCATATCATCTTAGAAGTGTGTGATGAGAATGAGTGGTCCCCTACCAGCTTTCTCTGATCATTAAACTGTTTTTATTTTAAACTGCTGAGTATTTGGGATTATTTGTTACTGCAGGATAACATAGCCTATGGTGACTGTAAGATAAGAACTTTCAGTAGATTTCTTTTAAATGGCAATGGATTGCCATGATAGAGAAATGAAAGGGAAGTTAAGGAAAGTTATCCATAAGAATCAAATCATTTTTATAGAAGCATGGCTATAAGGGAAATAAATACAACTGTAGGCCAACCAAAGGCTACGTAAATATGGTAATTTTTTTATATGAAGCATACTGAAGAAGAAAAATTGATTCTGTAATAAGGATAGAATAATTTATAGGGATAAGTTTTCCAGGAAGTTAAAAGAGGTTGGAATGCAAAAAAGAGTGACTTGCCTTAGGTAAAAGAGTAACTTCATTTATTAAGTAGATTAGAAAGTATGACGAATTTTAAGTCTGGACTGTGTCATTTTATATGGCAGAGGAATCTAGTCTTGCTATTTTTAAGGAGCCAATGATGGTAATGGCAACATAACCACATTTATTATTTTAATCTCTCCACAGATCCTCGTCTGGATCCTATTTCAAAACACAAATCAGCGAAGTGTTGATCAGAAAATGAATAAAATAGAAAACATAGTATCACATACTTGACTTCCAGGTAAGCCTTTCAAGTTAATACTTTAGTGTAAGTTGAAATGAAATGTGTAAGATTAATTTTTAAGGCCATGTATACTTTTCTTAATGTTTAGAAGTATCCAGTCTAATACAAGGTATTGTTAAAAATATCTTTGGAAATCCCACACATTTAATAAACTAATTTTAAATTCATAAGAAATATTTAATTTAATCCCAAACTATGAAATTTGAACAGTTACAAACTTGTTGTGTTCTATATTATTAAACAGTTGATAAAAAATAAAATATAATAAAAGTTTAGAATTGCTGATTGGAAGCCTTTCTTCTCTTTATCAAATGATAAAAAAAAAATTGAATCAATAGTATCATCTTATTTTTTATTTAAAAAGAGTTCAATTTCTCCTTACTATTGAGACCTAATACATGCTTCTATTTCCACCCACTGAAAAAAGATCTGTTTTATACTTGCTTGCTAAGTTATTTTTCTAACTTTGCAAGCCTCAGGGAAAGCTAATTAAAAGTGTTGGCTGTTACAACATTATTTTTCTTTACTTAACCTTATAAGTTTCTCAGTTTTTTGAAAATACAAAAATGTATTAAAAGTACAAATACAATTCTGCAATATGATTTACTTTGAATTTATTTCTTCTTTAGAGTCAGATATAAAAATCAAACTCATGTTATTTTTCCAATACGCCTAACCTAGACCAGATAATTATATAATTAAATATTCTATGTAAAACTAAATATTCTATATGAAATCAAAAAGTTTTAATAAAATTTGTTTATTGTTAAGATTTCTGGCTTCCTCAGTTATCTAGAAGTGAACACAAAATCTTAAAGAACTACAGAAAATTTCAGTGTAGACCTTCATTTATAGGAAGTATATGTCATAACCCATGATGTGGCAACTTCAGGACATTAATGAGATAACTGTGGGTTAAATTGGAATGCAGATCAAAAAAGTGAGGGCAAATATGTATAGAACAGCTCTCAGGGAACATAACCATAAAACTCAGCCATATGCTATAACTTAAAAAAAAAAATAACATCCCAGGCATTCATTAAATCACTGCTACGTGTAAAGCCCCATGCAAGACTTATATCAAATTACTTATGTAATCCCCAGAATTCTTTAGAGTTGAGGTTACATCAGAGGAATTTGGACATTAGGTAGTTGAGATAAATTTCCCAGGATCAAAAAGGTTAAACATGGGCAGAAACTAAAGAACTTCTGCACAGCTAAAGAAACGATCATCAGACTGAATAAGCAACCTACAGAATGGAAGAAAATTTTTGCAATCTATCCATCTGACAAAGGGCTAATATTCAGAATCTATAAGGAACATAAACAAATTTACAAGAGAAGACAAACAACCCATCAAAAAGTGAGCGAAAGATATGAACAAACACTTCTCAAAGCAAGACATTTATGCAGCCAACAAATATATGAAGAAAAGCTCATCATCATTGGTCATTAGAGAAATGCAAATCAAAACCACAATGAGATAGCATCTCATGCCAGTTAGTATGGTGATCATTAAAAAGTCAGGAAACAGATGCTGGAGAGGGTATGGAGAAATAGGCACACTTTTACACAGTTGGTGGGAGTGTAAATTAGTTCAACAATTGTGGAAGACAGTGTGGTGATTTCTTAAGGATCTAGAACCAAAAATCCCATTTGATCCTGCAATCCCATTGCTGGGTATATACCCAAAGGATTATACATCATTCTACTATAAAAATACATGTATATGTATGTTTATTGCAGCACTTTTCATAATAGTAAAGACTTGGAACCAATCCAAATACCCACCAAAGATAGACTTCATAAAGAAAATGTGGCACATATACACCAAGGAGTAGTATTCAGCCATGAAAAGGATGAGTTCATGTCCTTTACATGGAAACAGGGAGGGGAACATCACACACTGGGGCTTGTGGGTGGGTGGGGGCCTAGGGGATGGATAGCATTAGGAGAAATACCTGATGTAGATGACAGGTTGATAGGTGCAGCAAACCACTGTGGCACATGTATATCTATGTAACAAAAAAACTCTACACGTTCTGCACATGTATCCCAGAACTTAAAGTATAATTTAAAAAAAAAAGAAAGAAAACAACAACAACAAAATGGTCAGGACCTACTTGTAAACCTAAGCATTTTTGAACCTAATGCATATGCTGGAGGAGAGGCAAAAACAGTCCTACAGATCAACCTTCTTTACTATAGTGTGCATCAGAATCAACTGGAGCTTTCTGGTGATTCAATCAAGAGTGGGGCCCAAGATGTATCATTTCACAGTTTCTCAGTTGCTGATGCTGCACGTCTGAAACTCACACTTGAGAGCCACTGCTGTGGATGTCGGTAGTCATTCTAACCTGTATTTATTATCGCTCTGAACCATGAAGAAATGTTTGCATTATGCTCAATATACTCTATGTAAGAACACAGGGAATCATGCAGCACATTTAAGAAAAACTTTCATATATGAAAAGATTTCACAAGCAGAAAACTTTATTTCCTAAATTTGTTCAAAAATAAGTGTGGCTCAATTAAGAACAGATCTTGTGACATTTTCAATGTTACTGATTTATGTGTAGTATGATTATGTCAGGACTTACTTGGGCAGTGCCAATAATGCATATAACATTATGTACCAATCTCAGAGCCTTAGAAAATTGAATCAAGATTCCCTTGTCAGTCTGTATTCTCAGGTATGTGGTAACACCTGTTCCAAACTTCTTTTTACTCACAGACACACACCATGTTATTGTTGACTGGGCTGAGCACAATGATTCTTTTGTGATGCCATAAATTTTTCTTAACCAAGCAATGAATGGCAAGTGATAATTCCAGTTAATTATCACTTAATTAATTATCACAGCTCCATACTTAAAGCACAGGTCTTTTGACTCAAATTCTTCATTCCTATCTAGATATGTAAAGCTGTCACTCCTTAAGATACTGTTTGGTGAGCATGTAATAAGCCTTGGAAAATTCTAAAGTAAATGTCATGTGAAGGGCAACAATAATGATGGGTATACTGCAGTGGAATTGTGTTTCCTTGTCCTAATGAGAATAACGGGATCATGGAACAGTAGAAGCCAGGTAGACACAATTTATATTCAAAGACAAGGTGAGAACAATTACCACACAAATGGTAATCAGAGTTTTGGCATGCAAGAATCTGTAATTTAATTGATTACAGAACCCTCAAAAATATACCAGGTGAACAGCCTGTTAAGCTGCGTTTATTTGATATTTACAGGTAGCAAAATCCCACTTCTGATGGAAATAAAAAAGCCAACCTACTTAAAGGTAGCATACTGTAGTGGAGATTAACAGTGTTTAACCCAAGACTATCCCTTTGAAACAGAACACTGCTTTGAATCACCAAGTGTACACCAGTGAATCATTCTGCAATTCATCCTCAATACTATTAGTAGCTACTTGTTAGCATAAATGTGCCCTTAGAAAATAAAAATTCTCAGAATTTCTGTGAGTTGTTTGATTTGGGCTCTGAACTAAAGGTAATCCTTGGGGAATTAATTCACCATTGAAGTCTAACTTCAAAAAGAAGTTTAAAAAAGTTCAGGCAATGGGTAGAGCCTTGGCTCTAGTTGATGTCATATTGATCCAGGCAGACTGTAGCTATGGTTATGTTTCTTTGACCAGCACCAAAATATAAAGTGTGAATTGATGTATTTATTATTATAACAGGCATAATCTCTAAATATTATCCTCACATGTATAAAGTATTTTATGATAAGAAGAACACATGGAAACCATTGGAACTCCTACACATTTTGAATATGTTTCTATTATATAAACCAAAAGCAAGTCCACACACTAACTGCAGCTGTGATTGCAGGTATACATATATATTTAATTGAATAATGGGCCTAATATCTAGCCCTGGTATAAAGTTTTGACCTAAAAATCATTTTATATTTCTACCTTCAATCAGCAAATGAAATCAGAAGAGAATATTAGGAGTTTGTTTAGCCTTGATGTGACCACAGGGTAAATTTATTCTCTGACTAGACTATATTACTCTTCATGTATCTGTCACAATATAGTCCAGAGGTCTTGACTGGCTTCACATACTGCACAGCACTAAGCTGCACATTACATCATGTTAATTGGACCTGAAAAAGAGGAAGTTTCAGATGCTCTATATGTCTTATTAAGACATATGTGAGAAGGTGGGAGAAACACCTCATGGATGTTTGGTTGCCAAAAATGATCAGTTAAATCCTTAAGGTCTGAGACATGTTGCAATATGTCTTCTGAAGTGAGAGACACATTGCTTGACCTCTGGATATTGTTGGTTATAAATAATCTATTAGGGAAAGCTGCTTCTGTCATTTACTTGGCAACTTGTAAGACTGCTCATTTTCAAAGAGATTCAGATCTATGGCACATGCCGCACAATCACTTGGAACAATTTTTCTATCAGACATAGGCAGTCAAATGTCTGGGGCAATCAGAAATTTTCTACCTATGACAATCTCAGTAGAGAAATCCTATATAGAGCTTTTGATTTTAGAGCAAGGCCAGTCCCTTTGTTGCCTACTACTAACATGTAGGACAAAAACATCTCCTGGCTTGCTACTGGGCCCTAGTAAATCTGAATGACTGACAACGGGGCATCAAGTGACTGTACAACCTAAAATGTCCATTATGAATTGGGTTTATGTAACTCACCAGGCCATAAAATTGGATGTGTGTAATGGAATTTTATTATAGTGTAAAAATTATGCATAAATAGCAGGCTAAAACTTGTCCAAAAGACCCAAGTTAATTGCAGAAGTAAGTAGTTCACCTATATAATATTTGATTCTATTGGTTTGCTATTTTTCTGTCAAGCAGCCTATGGCCTCTGACCAGTTAATGGCAGAAAAAAAATAGTCTTTGTTTAAGGATGGATCTTCACCATATGCCATCTCTCCCAGAACTGGATGGATGCTTCACTGCTGCACCAACTAACAGGCGGCTCTGAACAAGGGTGGAAAGTGAAATCTTCACAGTGAGAAAAATTTCAGGTGATACAATTAGTATCAGATGATACAACTGGTATTATATGCTTTGTGTGAAAGAAAAAATGGGAAGAAGAATGAGAGACAAATAGCAAATATTTTTGAAGAAGCAGCATATGGCTGGATCTCTTGTAATAAGAACATAGAAGATAACTCAATAAATATATGAAGCTCGGCATGGTGGTGCATACCTGCAATCCCAGTACTTTGGGAGGTTGAGGCGGGTGGATTATCTGAGATCAGGAGTTTGAGACCAGCCTGGCCAACATGGTAAAATCCTGTCTCTACTAAAAATACAAAAAATAACCAGGGGTGATGGTGCAAGCCTTTAATCTCAGCTTGCTTGAATTCAGGAGGCAGAGGTTGGAGTAAGTCAAGATTGTGACACTACTCTCCAACCTGGGTGACAGAGCAAAAATCCATCTCAAAAAAAAAACTATATAAATAGGATGTTTTCTTTAATTTGGTTTTGGTGTCTTTCTCAGAAGTTGCTATAAACTCTATATAAACTTTAGTCCTGACCTTATAGGGCTCCAGGGATTTGGTGATCGTAGTTTATGATGTGCTGTGTTTATCCCGTCTGACAGCCTAATGCCTAAGTGTCCAAGTTGTGACCAGGTAATTCTCTCACAGAACACTTTTTTTATACTTGCAGATGCCCTTGTGTCTCTTGTTTAACCTATGTGCAATTTATTGCTATCAACATAGCCACACTCTAGGACAGAGCCTTGATAGGAAAAGAAGCTAGGTTCAGGTGTCTGGGTCAGGCCAGACACAGAGAAAGCAACTCAGCAAAAGACAAGCAATGAGAAAGGTAATTTATTACTTATAAATCCTACATAGAAGAGGGCGCACACTTTGCAGGACCCATGGAAAGGGAGAAGCCATTCAGGATATGTGTACTCAATCAGTTGGTGGAGATGAGGAGAGAGAGAGAGAGCAATGAACCTATGGACCAATGATACTACTAGAGTCTAGGGCATTACTCAAGCAGGTTTTCCACAGGAAATTGTAACTGGTGGGTTTAGGGCAAGTAGGCACCAGTTCTCTGGAGGTAAGAGTTATACCGTTATGAGACATGGTTACTGTGTCATATCCCTGCAGTCCCAACCAGCTGTGGAGGTCAGTGAACAAGTCGAGTAGCTAGTGTGCAGCTGAGCCGTAAGGAGGTGGTCACTAGGAGGTGGAATAAGGCATATATCTGGGTTGAGTACATGAAGGAACTATGGAGAAGTGGAGAATTAGAACTGAAAAATGTCAAGGGTGGCTCTGCCCTGCTTCTGATATGAGAAAATTCAACCTGTATTTAAAAATGAATGCCAAAGCAACATAAAAGTTTGGGAATTTACTACTCTCTCCATCTCCATATATATGCATATATAGTACATATATAAAGATATATATATATAGAGAGAGAAATATATATATTTTCTCTATATATATATACATAGTTGCTTTATCTCTCTCTATATATATATATAAACAATTTTTTTCACATACACAAATATGAATGCATGTATGTATAATTTTAAAAAGTAAAACTCATCAATTATACTTTCATACCTGGCCTAAATATATGAATACCTAGTTGGCACATGACCGATTGGAAAAATATTTTAGAATATAATAAAAATCTTTCAACTAAATGTGTATTAAATTCAAGAGTTTCTATAATTTTGCCCAGTAAAATCAAGTGACCTGGTTTCAAGAAATAGTTCTGTTACAGAGGGAAGCAACAAGGAACATTTTAAACATTGTGCAGCACTCTCATGACGAAAGATCCCCAAACCCAGAGTTTCTTTGCCACCCAGAAAAAATAACAGCATTATCCTCTAAGTGAACAAAGAAGGCTGAAGGAGAATCAAACATGTGGCTGTATGAGCCACGAAGTTAGATCGGTAGCTTTTCAACACATGTAAAAGGTGCTGAAGTAAATGTATTGATTAGAATGTGAGAAAATGTGTTGCAGTACTTTTCAAATTACAACATATGTTTTATAGTGAGCAAAACATATATCCCCTTAAAGAAAAAAAAATATATAATGATGCTTATAATAACTTGAGATTTAGAAACAACAAAAATAAAGGATACAATAAGAATAAAAGATAACAGCTAGTTCTTTTCTTGTGTTTGGTGATAAGGATTACCATTCATTCTTATATCGAAAAATAACATTTTATTGCATCTTTTGCTTTTCAGTGCATATATTTTGTTCTTTCCTTCACAACTGCCATTGGTTGCACAATTGTAGATCAGTGTTCAACAAACAACTAAAAAAAAGTAAAATCTGCCTTTCAATTCATATTTATTGATACAACTTTTATTTGAGTGAATTAAAGTAGAAAGGGTGTATCAAACAGACACTTTGGGCAACATAGATTTAAAAAGGCCAGGGTAAATGTTATTTATTATCCATTTTAATCTTATTTTGCACTTAATTAGGACAGCTTCATTCAGGAGCTGTAATCTGACATCTTGTTTTCTGAATATAGATGAAATGTGAGCCTAATAAAAATTCTGTAACCTATCATCTTTAATTCAAACAAGATTTCTTGCCCCTTAAAGCTTTAGCTTTTCCTAGCAGCACAGTAATGTCAGTTATCATTTGTCTCTATAAAGAAATTTGAGAACATAAAGATCTTTTTATATATAAAATTATATTTGAAAATTTTCATCTATTTTGTGGCTTAGCCAGAAAGCTTCAGCTGAAGTATACATATGACAGTTTTAACTGTGTTATCTATGCATAAAAGAAGGACGTTAAGAAATTAATTTTTGTGGCCAAAGAGGATATACAATATAGAGAATAATGTGATTTTGGACTGAAATTTTTTAATGATATTAATCTGTTTTTCTAAATTATTTAGATATTTCCTTTTTTTATATAGCTACTGAGAGTTTCCTGTATATTGCTTATTTAGAAACAGATGTTGACTATGAAATTTTTCTTCTATTTCCCCAAAGTCTACTTCTCAGGAAAAAAAAATGACTGGTTGGGTTTGGGTAGAGATAAGAATGATTATTTTTCACTTATTCGTAGCACAAAATGTTTATTTAACATAAATATTTTATTGAACTTTTATAGTAAATTAACTGTTTCTGTTTCAAAGAAAGAATAGAAAATAAAATTACTTTTTTATGACATCTCTGTACTATTCCTAGATACCAATATTCTAAAATGTCTCTTCACAGTTTTTTAAATAAAGGTCTATCTTACAGGTATGTCATTAGATTGCTTTTAATCGATCATTAGTAAAATCATTTTTCTTCAGACTTTTACCAAAGAATGTTTGCTATTATTTTCCTTTGTAATAAATATTATAGAATGTTTCTTACATGGTAACAGCCAAGAGCGCTTGTGAAGGGGATCTACCATTTATAAAACCATAAGATCCCATAAGACTTATTCACTACTCAGAGAACAGTATAGGACAAGCTGCTCCCATGATTCAATTATCCCCACCTGGCCTCAGCCTTGCCATTTGGGGATTATTACGTTCAAGGTGAGATATGGGAGGGAATACAGCCAAACTATATCAGAGTTCATTAATGAGAAATGACCCACATGATCAAAAGGTGAAGTCCCACCACAGGCTTTCTGCATATGACAAGATCTCATTTTGTTTAATGGCAGAATAGTATCTCATTGTGTATATATATACCACATTTTCTTTATCTACTCAAGATGGGCATTTAGGTTAATTCTTTATCTTGACTACTATGAATAGCACTGCAATAAACATGGATGTGTAGTTTGACACCCATGACATACTGATTTTATTTCCTTATGGTACCTAGCAATGGGATTGCTAAATCATATGGTGGCAGACGCCACCACATCAGGCTAATTTTTGTATTTTCAGTGGTAACAGTGTTTCACCATGTTGGCCAGGCTGGTCTCAAACTCCTGACCTCAGATGATCCACCTGCCTTGGCCTCCCAAATGCTGGGATTACATGCTTGAGCCACTGCACCAGGCCGAATATTTAAAGTGATAGATATAGTACTTATCCCTATTTGATCATTGTACTATGTATACATGCATTGAAACATCCCATTGTACCCTGGAAATATGTGTAAGTATTGTGTCAATTATGTATATAAAATTAAATTTGAAAAGAAACTTTATAGAATTGACAAAGATGAGTGAATATTCACATGTACTAACTCTAAATAAAAATATTGCTTGTTACATTACACTAGATATTCCACAGTTATGCCAAAATATAAATTTGTACTAATTGCATTGGAATCATGTGCATCAAAATCTATATAAATCAGATACAGGAATGAGTTTTAGATTTCACAGAAACTGGAGACTAAACATTCTGTACAGAAGAACAAATAGTTTATCATCAGAATATAGCTTTTATGTTAGTTGGCTTAAGTATATAATGATTCATCAATGAAAAACTGTGGGTATAAAGAAACAAACTACTAGGAATTTTGTAAATGACATGAAGTAAAATTCAAACATTTTTATCAAGTTCTTCTTCAAAACATGGTCCTCATAGCATTGCTTTTTTTTGAGGTGTGGAGTGGGTGGAATATTTTCCTCTGCTGTCTAACATACATAGCTTTTGAATAACTTACATAATAAATTTACTTTTAGTTGGCATCCTTTTATCTGCTTTGTATGTAAACTCTGGTCTTGCTGAGTACAGCTAGCTCTGATGCAATTTGACCTAGTTGTATATTTTTCAAATATGTTCCAGCCAAAAAAATAAAAAGTAAAACACGATCAAAAGGGAAAAAAAAACCCGTAACTGGTTTCGTGCTGTCAGGAATGTTTCAAATAGCTTCTGATTGAATTATAACAACCTATTTTACTTATATCAATTACAAATTGCTTTATTTAAAATAATAAATATGCTTAAACCATCAATGTTTTACCCAAATTAATGCCTTCTTAGCTTTTTACTGATTAAAAATTAATCCATATTTACAATATTCAAGCAAAACCAAAAGTGTAAAGAGGAAGAAAACTTCCTCAGAAATCTCATCACTCAAAGTTAAATTTATCACTTTTAATACTTTGATACATGTCCTTTTAAGTACTACGAAATCATAAACATGGCATGCCCACAGTGGGCATGCCATGTTTATGATTTCAGTATATAGTAATATTATTCAAGTACTACAGATTATTTTTTCTAAATAGGCTTTTGTTTAGCCAACAATATACCTCAGATAATTTTGTCTATTTCTCATCACACAATAGATCATACAATAGATAAGTATCATCTTGTTAAATGTCTGTATACAGTTCTTACGTAGTGAACACATTATAGTTTATTTTGCCAGTCTATTCTTTATGGTACTTAGATTTACAATTTTATTCTACTTATTTAGTTTCCTGTATCATATATCATAAGAGTATACAACAGTTGTTAGAATTATGATTTATATTTAACTGGCATGTTCTCACTCATATGTGGAAACTAAAAAAGTTGGCCTCATGTAGGCAGAGAGAAAAATGATGGTTATCAGAAGGTGGGAAATATGGGTCAGCTGTGAGATAAAGAGAGTTTGGCCAATTGGTATAAAACTATAGTTACACAGAAGGAATAATTTCTAATGTCCAATAGCACAGTAGGGTGAATACGGTTAACAAGATTTTATTGTCTATTTCAAAATAGTTAGAAGAATTGGAATGTTCCCAACACAAATAACTGGTATATGTTTGTATTCGTAGATATCCTAATATCCTGATTTGATAATTACACATTGTATGCATGTATCAAAATACTACATGTACCCCATAAATATGTACAATCATTAGGTATCAACAAAAATAAATAATTATGCAATAAATACAGCAATGCCATTGCTCTGTTTGTCCATTCTTACGACATTTCAACCAAATCTTGAATATTATATCCCCTAATGACTTGTGAATCTTATGCTGCAAGTCTTCCAACAGTGTTATGATTCTTTTAAGACTATGACGGGCCCTTCAAGAGATATTACACTGTCATGTAATGTTGATTAATTTAGAATTAGCTTGACAACTTCTGCCATAATCCTGCTCGAAATCTGATTGAAATTCCATTAAATCTACAAATCATTTCAAAAAGAAATTATTTCTTAACAATAAGTCTTCTGAGGAAGGCACATTATACATCTTGCCACTTATTTACACCTCCTTTAGTTTCAGCAATATTTTATAGATTTAATGTAGTGATCCTGTAGTCTATTATTAAATTTATTAAAGCATTTTGTGATTTTTCACACTACTGCAAATCATATTTGATAAATGTTACTTTCAAGTTTCTCATTATTAGTACATAGAAATATAACATTATCCCCTTATTCTTACTAAATATTCTGATTGTAGTAGGTTTTTGTTGTTGCTGATATCTTACAGGTTTTCTAAATAGACATTTATATTCTCTGTGAATATTACAAATTTTATTTATTTTTAACCTTTATTTTACTTGCCTTTTTGGTCTTTCTACAGATTCCAGTAAAACAACAAAATATAAATTAAAAGAGAAAACTCGGTAAAAATTCTAATCTTTCCACATTAAATACAACAATCTATAGATTGTTCTTAGGTGATATTTATTAGATGATGGTCTATTATTTTCCAAATTTGTTGATAATATTTATCATGAATGGAAGTTGAATTTCAGCATATTATTTTTTGTTTTGACCACTGCCTTTTGATTTTTTTATTCTCTTAATATGTTGCATTAAACTGATTGATTTTAAATGTTAAGCCAATCTTGCCTTCCTGGAATAAACTTGACATGGTCATGACATATTATCCTACTAATGGAATTTATTTGATAATATTTGCTAAAGATTTTTACATTTATATATAGTAAAGATATTAACATATACATGACTTTCTTATAATGTTTTATTGTTACCATTTACTATTTTTGGTAACAGAAGCTCTGATTTATATGTCTGAAGTGTTCTGCAACAGTGCATTTTATTAGTTTTTATACTATTTATTGGTTTAGCATGAATAAGCTATGGTAATTTTTAATAAAAACAGTTTATTCTAGAAGTTTAATGCTAGGAAAAAGATTGTGTATTTTAAGGGTTCTGTTATTCTTATAAACTTAATTGGAAATTGCTCTCTTACATTATCTGAAAATGTTCTTTGTATTTTGGTTATGGATTCAAATACTTTCACAGAGATGAGAATGTTCAGATTTTAATGTCTTTTTTCTTCAGTTTTGACAAAGTTTATATTCCAAATCACATGTCAATTGCATTAATATTTTCAAATAGTTAGCAAAGATTTTGCTGTAACATTTAAAAATTATTGTATTAATATTTTTGACATCTCTAGTGATGTTTCCCTTTCAGTATTTAAATTACTATCATCTGTGTTTTTTCTGTTTTAGCTTAACAGTTTTTCAGTTAATTGTTCCAAGTAAGCAAATTGATATATGTTCATTTCAAAACTTATTTACATTGTTTGGACTCTAATTTTTATTACTTTCTGTTTTAAATTTTTATTTGCTTTACTTTGTTCTTTTCAACTAACCTCTCACTTTAGGGCATAGATAATAGAATATATAATTTTATTATTTTCTAATGTAGATATTTAAACTACAAATTGCCCTCCGACCACAAATTTTGAGATGTCATTTCTTTGTAATACTTCAGTTCAAAATTATTTTATTACATTGTGATCTTGTCTTTGAAATATGAATTCATTTTTAGTGTTTTGTGTAATTCTTAAATATTTGCAGATTTTGTATGTATCTTATTGTTATCAACTTCCAGTTTAATATGATTGTGCTTCAAAAATATATGTGTTGTTTAAAAATTTTAAATATATTGAAATTGGGTTTTGCCTCTAATTCTGGAGTGATACATTAAGAGTGTAATATTTGTACATGAGAAATACATATATTATATAGTTGTTGGGAACAATAATTTATATATGTAAAGTAGGTAAAAATAGGACAATAATGTTGGTACTTCAGGAACCAGGAGAGGTTCATAAACTAGTAAAATGTTATAGTTAAACAGGAAAAATAAGTTCTAGTGTTTGTATTGCATGGTAGGATGACTATAGCTAAAACCAATGTAATGTATATTTCAACATAGCTGGAAGACAAGATTCTGAATATCATTACCACAAAGAAATGTTAAATGTTGAAAGTGATGGGATGTGGAGAAACAGGAACACTTTGGTGGGAGTGTAAATTAGGTCAGCCATTGTGGTTGACAATGTGGTGATTCCTCAGGGATCTAGAACCAGAAATATCATTAAGCCTAGCAATCCGATTACTGGGTGTATACCTAAAGGATTATAAATCATTCTACTATAAAGACACATACACACATAGGTTTATTGCAGCACTATTCTCAATAGCAAAGACTCAAATGCCCATCAATGACAAAATGGAGAAAGAAAATGTGGCACATATACACCATGGAATATTATGCAGTCATAAAAAAGGATGAGTTCATGTCCTTTGCAGCAACATGGATGAAGCATGAAACCATCATTCTCAGTAAACTAACCGAGGAACAGAAAACCAAACACTGTATGTCCTCACTCATAAGTGGGAGTTGAACAATGAGAACACATGGACACAGGGAGGGGAACATCACACACTGGGGCCTATCAGGGAGTGAGGGGTTAGGTGAGGGATAGCATTAGGAGAAATACCTAATGTAGAAGACGTGTTGATCGATGCAAGAAACCACCATGGCACGTGTATACCTATGTAACAAACCTGCATGTTCTGCATGTGTATCCCAAAACTTAAAACATAATAATAAAAGAAGTAATGGTTATAGTAATTGCCCTTATTTGATTATGATTAATGCATACATGCACCAAAACATCACACTGTGCCCCATTAATGTGTATAATTTATATGTGTCCATTATAAATAGACAAAATTCTATAGTCATAGTGAATACAGAAAAAGTTTGAACTACCTTTTCTTATCAACTTTTGAAAGAATTATACTAAAAATTCCAAATGCAATTGTAAATTTACCCATTTTTAAATTTATTTTCATTTTTTGTGTATTGTGAGAAACTACTATTAGTTGCATTTTGACATGTTACCTGTTGTTGATTAAACCATCAACACTTTTATCATGACAAAATGTTCATCTTTATCTCAATGGTGATACACTTTGTCATGAGTCAATAAAATGTATCTGATATTAAAATAGAGTCACCAGCTTTACCTTGTGTTTGCAGGGTATATATCATCCCATACTTGTCATTCAAACTAGCTGTAGATAATTGAAATTTCCAATTTTCTTTTTTTTTAAACACTCAGAAAATGCCTTTTAATTTTTTTCTTACTCATTTTCAGCAAATTTCAATGCACGTAGTTGTTATCTGGTGTCATGGGTGATTGGCTCCAGGAACCCCCATGAATACCATAATTCCGATATTCAACTCTGTTATATGAAATAGTGTAGTATTTCCAGGTAATTTCCACACATCTTTGCATATACTTTAAATCATCTCTTCATTAGCTGTGGTACCCAATACAATGTAAATAGTTGTAATACCATTATGTTTAGAAAGTAATTACCAGAGGAGAGTAATACCATTATGTTTAGAAAGTAATTACCAGAGGAGAGATTTAAGATGGCCGATTAGGAGCAGCTCAGAATTGCAGCTCCCAGTGAAAGTGCAGAGGCTGCTGCAGGTGATCCCCAGGAAGAAGGGCCTGGAGTAGACCTCAGCAGTCCTACAGCAGAGGGGCCAGACTGTTAGAAGGAAAACTAAGAAACAGAAATAACTTCGTCATCAACAAACTGGACATCCACTCAGAGGCCCAATCTGAAAGTCAGCAACTACAGAGACGACAAGAGGATAAATACACAAAGATGGGAAGAAACCAGCGAAAAAAGGATGAAAACACCCGAAACCAGAACACCTCTCCTCCAACAATGGATCACAACTCCTCACCAGCAAGGGAACAAGGCTGGACGGAGACTGAGTGTGATGAAATGACTGAATCAGGCTTCAGAAGGTGGGTAATAAGAAACTTCTGTGAGCTAAAAGAACATGTTCTAACCCAATGCAAAGAAACTAAGAACCTTGAAAAAAGATTTGACGAAATGCTAACGAGAATGGACAACTTAGAGAGGAATATATGTGAATTGATGGAGCTGAAAAACATAACACGAGAACTTCGTGAAGCACGCACAAGTTTCAACAGCTGAATTGACCAAGCAGAAGAAAGGATATCAGAGGTCGAAGATCAAATCAATGAAATAAAGCGAGAAGGCAAGAT